>LDKF01000114.1:83404-96252 GCA_001026735.1 Rotylenchulus reniformis | reverse complement strand
CCCAGGACAATCATTTCAACACCTCCCTGGGGAATGGGTGTGTTGAATGTGGCACGAATGCTTGTCGTCCCACTTCTCAACAACTCAAAGCCACATGAATCGTCGAGAGTTGAGGTCAGTGGAATTACAAAGAAAGTCCATCCGTTTTTGAACTCGTTTAGGGTAATGTCAAAGGAGTGTTCGGAGTTTGCCATTCCCAGTGCCTCGTAGAGATCAACAAAGGCACGCACATAAAAATTATCATTAAAATTTAGTTTATATGGTACAACAGGGTATACCATCCCTCCCGCATGTACTGAGATTTCTCTAATATCAAAGGGTTTAAAGTTGAAAGGGGACAACAAATAGTCGCCTGTGAAAGCCTTATTAGCGACCATTGCAATTGTCAATCTTCGGGGTATGGTCGCGCTAAACACATTGTAGTCTATCTCATAGCGCCCTGCACTAATGAAGGTAGATTTGATTTCGGTCTTACGGACTGAATAGGTTGCTGGTTGCTTTTCCAGTGTTTTGTAAATGCTCAAATTAAGTGATGGTTGTACTTCCACCATTTTTGCATAAAGTTTTACATCGTGCACCGCAAGCCGATACCGAATCAGGATATCGCCCGCTCCAAGTGTTTGCAAAAGGAACACATCTTTTGCTTTGTAAATTGTAAACAACAAATCCAGATTGTTTAGTAGAAAGAGTTCCTGATTTCCCATGTCAAAATCTAACCTGGAGATAAACTGAGCTTTTTTACCCTGTTCGAAAAGCCCGCAACGACCAGTGAAACCGTCGTCTGTGGCATCATCATGTGAGGTGGTTAAATAGTATCCGATGGAGGCGAGAAAATGTTGCTTGACACTAGTTGGAAAGGACAGTTCATTGGTAATGTATGCTTTATAAGGATACAAATTACCACTGTCATAAACCTCGGTATTGCCAACCGAAACTTTGAGTTGTTGGACAAATGTTTGTCCTATTCCCTGTATAACGCCCACATGCTGATCAGTGGCACCATCCTGTTTTACATCCTGTTTTTCAATTGATAACTCAAGACAGAGATAAATTCGTGACAGATCGGTCCACAAATTGTCACTATAAAGACGAAAAAGGTAGGGAGATTCCTGTGTTATAGTGGCAAGTGGAAGTACCTCTCGAAAAAAGGAGCGAACTACAGAAACATTGGTGGGTGGGACCGAAAAAATATTTAATGCACTATTTGTTGCCAAAGGACTATTTTCAGAAATTTTTTGTGGACAGGTCATTATTAGTGAATCAGTATGTTCCTAATGTGTCAATACGAAGACGTTTTGTTTTCTTTTTCTTCCTCCTAACAGTGGTGGTGGAAGGAAGAAATGCGGGTGGACCAACCGAGGATTGCATCTTATTTATATGTTTTCGCCGCTTTTTCCCACTTATTGATGCCGGCTTTTGTTCTTTTTGATAGTGTTTGAAATCGAAAGTACCCTGACCCTTTTGTGCATTAATATTATTTGCTGCCTTTTCTAGTAGATTTTTCAGGCCAGTTTTGCTTTCATTTACCAAGGTTTGTTTTAGATCCTTACCCTCCAACACATTTGTTAACACACGATTGCCTGTTTCTAACCCTTGGCGACCAATTGCCGAACCAATTTCCTTTCCAATGGGGATCAGGTAGCGCAACAGGCTACGAAATATTGAACCTACACCGGCACCACGCTGGAACGGTACCCCTCGGAACACACTGTAACCTCCATATTGGACTACCGCAATTTCGGGAGAAGTTTGAGAAAATGAGAACCAATCAACTTTGGAAGGATCAAAGTCTATGTGCATTTTTACAAATATTTTGATAATAATAAATTGTTCAAATGTTTATTTATACATGTTAGTGTTTAAAAAGCACATTTCTAATGAAATCATTTACAATTTTGTCTGGTGAATTTTTGGTAGCCAAATGCAAAAAGGCAACAATATTTTCAAAAGGCACACCACTGCATCGATGGTGGAGGAAAAAAATAGCATGTCTCCCGCAAGATCGGGCAGAAGCGGATTGAAGCGCGATTTTGTTGAATCGGATCTCGGCAAATGTTGACAGATAATTAGAAATATCTAAACTGGGAGGAGGCCATGCCCCCAAAGGATCATAATATTCAATTTGATTCGGCTGGTTGCAATAGACAGATACCCAATGGGAACCCTTGAACGGACTTGGATCCAAATTTAACACCATGCAATATGGGAAAAAATTGCAAACAGGTATCTGATCAGAAGCGAAACACCCTAGATATATTTTGGAAGTAATCGGATTTTTGGTAAGTATTCTATTAATTTCAAGCGTATTCATCGAGCACGTTTAAAAATAGGAGGCTTTTCGGAAATGAAGTGTTAATGTACATGTTCCATACTGGAACGGCATCAAACTACCACTGTGTGTTCGTATTTCTATAAAAATCTCTGAGATTTCCTTTAATAACACCTTGTGATATTGGATTGAAATGAACTGTTCCTCTATAATCTCATCAGGACTGCCGCGTATTGTCACTATTCTTAGCACAGGCGCGGTGACATCCCCCAGCATCATCGGCTCAATCAACTCCGGGGCATACACATGGAAAGAGGAAACGCCCCCACGCATATCGGGCATAAATTTGGCCTGTGTTTCTTCATCTGTGAACTCGGTGCGATTAAATCCGAGTATATAAGCCAGCTGGTCGGATATGCGAACCCGCTTAACATACCGCGGATCCAGCTTTATCACAAAACGGTTTATAAATGAGACATAACTAATTTGACAGGTAAATCGAGCTTTTCGATATGTTTGAATCCATAGCTCAAACCCCCCACGATTTTTTGTTTCGTTATAAATCTGTAAATCTTCTGCATGCAATTCTGAAAGATTCTTCTCAAGTTTATGCCCATGAATCTTTTGCAAGAGTTCCATGTCTTCCACACTCAGTGATGCAAAATATTGGTCCAGCTTTTTAGCGAAAGAATCATCGGTGTCCTCGGCCAATCGTACCGGGACTTCTCCCGATTCAAATTTAAACTCAATGAATTCATCTTTGGCGGATATACTGGCACGTGCGGCCGCATCCATATAGCTCAATTGTGCGGTCCGTGTTTTCTGAGCCAATGGTTCATTGCCGTCTCCAAGCAGCTTGTAGAGGTTTTTCCCAAGCTCAGCGGGGGTGGTTACGTTGGATGCTGGCACTGGGATGTACACGCTTTCGCCAGTTTGCCATTCCATTTGAACAAATTGTTCAACGTCGGTGCCAAGGGAGGGCCAGGAATGTGGATAGACAATCACCCCTAGACCCACCTCCCACTCTGAATTGAATTGTAACTTCCGGGGCAGGCGGACACGAAATGAATTGGTATGATTCCCATCAACATTGGTATTTGAAGGAAGAACAACATAGAACGAATTTGAAGGCATTCTATGGTGAAAATAAAATAAAGAAAAGAATATATCTCATAGTTCTTTATATATTTTTCCATGTAATTGAGCTGGCGGGTATCCAGCTGTTGTGTCGTATACCATAACCTTTCCATTTTACCAGGGCATACTCGATCCCATCCCGTGTCTTACGCCTGATGACACGCTCAATATCATAAAGGGGTTGTTGTTGTTGTTCTCCATCAGAATTCGTCATTTGTCGGACACGACACAAGTCGCTGGCATAGAACCAACCCCTGATCATCTCTTGGTCCCCATCCTGTAAGCGATAGACAACAGGACTACGCTCATTGTATACCTCAGCAACAGTGAATATCTCGTTAGTGAAACGGGGCAAATAACCTTTTTGGAAAATGTGTTTGTGTTTTTCGATGCGCACCCTTTCGCCCATTTTAAATTTGGCTGGACGTTTCGGTCTGCTATGCATTGCCTTTTCAAACAATTGTTGTCTTACCTTTTCCGCATTATTAAATGTGACGTCCACGGGACGCATGCCGATACTAGAATTGTGTGAATGGTTGATTGCCCTTACTAAATTTTGTATGACATTTATCCAGGTTTGCGTTTTGCGTTCCGTAAAATAACGATACAATCGTTCTTTGATGCTGCGATTAGCTCGTTCGGCCATTCCCGCATGGAATTGGGGGGAGGTGAACATACAAAAATGTTTCACACCTTTGGACTTGAAATAATCCTTCATCCGTTTGGCTGTAAATTCAACCCCCTGGTCTGTCAACAGTTTCCAGGGTAAATATTTAGATCGGTCAAACAAAAGATCAAATGCTGTGATCATATCAGTGCTGGACTTCGACCTAACCGGTTCAACGAACAATTGTCTGCTAAGTGTATCGATGCACACTAGTAAATATTTGTAGCCACGGTTACTTTTCCCAAGTCTATCAAACACGGATAAATCAGCCTGCCATTCGGTGTGAAGACCGGATGCAAGTGTCGGCAGACGAACATAACGCCTTTTTGCCTGTCGGTGAAGTGTGTATGCTGATTGGGTGGCCAAAAAATCCTCGACATCTTTTCGGTTAATTTTTTTATTATGCCTTTTAGCTTCCCTTAATAATGGCTCCACGCTGGTGAAGCATACGGGTGAATTTACATCTTTATACAAATGTTCAAGCAAACTTGTTTTACTTCTATCAACACCTATTCCCATAGTGTTGGCTTAAATTTGATCATTTTTTCCACCAACGTATTCTTTTTATTTGTTTTAAATGAATACAATCTTCCACCACCACCACTTCCAAACTGGTGTGGTTGCTCGGGGAATAGATGTGACTTCAAGAGTGAATGCCCCTTGGCCTTTTCCACAAATTCCTTGTAACCAACCGGGAAGCTTTTAAACNTTATTATGCCTTTTAGCTTCCCTTAATAATGGCTCCACGCTGGTGAAGCATACGGGTGAATTTACATCTTTATACAAATGTTCAAGCAAACTTGTTTTACTTCTATCAACACCTATTCCCATAGTGTTGGCTTAAATTTGATCATTTTTTCCACCAACGTATTCTTTTTATTTGTTTTAAATGAATACAATCTTCCACCACCACCACTTCCAAACTGGTGTGGTTGCTCGGGGAATAGATGTGACTTCAAGAGTGAATGCCCCTTGGCCTTTTCCACAAATTCCTTGTAACCAACCGGGAAGCTTTTAAACTGACTTTTATGGTCCTTATTCAATAAATATGTTACAATGTCACCCACATTACTTGTCTTGTATACCTGACCATCTGCTCGTAAAATTTTTTGATCAGAGCTCACTCCCAACTGCCCACTATTTTTTTCGATATACTCCATTACCTTTTGTTTTGTCTGAGAGAAATTTTGAAATTCGGTAGCAGCAGAAGTTGAGGGCTCAGCTGCTGCTACCGCCCTTCTTGTCGATCTCAATTTTGGAGGGGATTTCACACTATTATCAGCAGCTTCCCATTCTTCTTCTTCAAATTCTTTTATTGACGGTTCTGGTGTTTTTGATCTTGGTTGTTTTGCCCGTTTTGGTGTTTTTACCAATGGTTTTGGTGTTGGTACTAAATTGGCAATTTCCTGCATATTTTTTAATTGTACATCCACTGGGCGCTCCTCGCCATCCCTAGTCAGCTTATTAAGTCTTTTAAATTCCTGTTGGTATTTAGTGGCCTTTTCTGCCTCATCAATTACATTATTATTTTCAATCTGACGTATTCTTTTTTCACCAAACCCATGGGAGTGCCATCATTTTGTTGTACAAGTGTTTCAAATATTTCTTCAGGAATCAAAAAGAATCGTTTTGTGTGGCGCATTTTTAATGATTTATAAATTATCAGTAAATGTTTTTCTATTTATGCATTAGAGCATTTGTGAGAATAGGCATAACAATGGAGGTTAACAGGCCCGCAATGGCCGGCAATCCTTTACCCACTTGCTGCGGGTGTTGTAAGAGAAGTCGTTTTGCTGAACGTGAACACCTCGTTCGCGCCAATCGTCTTAGCACATGAGCGTGATGTTGGAGTTTTTTCAAATGTGTTTTACGTAGTGGCACACGACCCTTCAAAATATTTGTGCAAATTTCCACAAGACACAATAGCTGCTCATCCGTAGCATCTCTAATGAATTGTTGTTGCTGTGAGCGTTTACGCCGGGCGGAACAAATTTTCTGCAAAAAGCTTTCATTTTTTACAATCAGTGGGCTGATCTTGGTCATTTTGGTAAATAAACTGTGATCAATTGCTG
This sequence comes from Rotylenchulus reniformis, assembly GCA_001026735.1. Lineage (NCBI taxonomy): Eukaryota > Metazoa > Nematoda > Chromadorea > Rhabditida > Hoplolaimidae > Rotylenchulus > Rotylenchulus reniformis. The sequence goes on along the minus strand of LDKF01000114.1, from coordinate 90,107 downwards.
CTCATTCTCATCATATATATGCGTTCTGAGGCGAAGTGGTTCTGGACTTGCTGGATGCATATCCACCAACAAGTAACCAAAATTGTTTCCACAGGCATCCTGATATGCCTCCATGAAATATGCAACGCGACCGGGAAACAGCTGGGAGGCCAGGGTGCGAATTTGCAATTGACCAACCGGATTTCGCATCAGCACTAAATAGTGGGAATTATTTCGAGCGACGCGCAATTCCTTTGAGAACAAATGCTGTGTGACCAGCACCACACTAACACCCCAGTTGTGCGATCCACGTGTGAAAACGGTGTCCAAAAATTGCTGACTCATCCCCACCATCAGATCATCCAGAACTAACAATAATTTTCCTTGACTCCTCTTGGCCCGCTGGGATACCTGATCCTCAGTCGGTGTCCCATTTTGCACAAACACCCTAATACCGTTTATCGTTCCAGCCCTCTGCAATTTCATGACATTTGGGTTCAGTTCCCCATAGCAATAAAAAATTTCAGCAATCGGATGAGTTGCAAGTGATCGCAAATATTGCAACAGTTTCATGACCCATTCCGATTTTCCGCTCCCCGTACTACCTGATATTGTTAGAGTGAATGGATGTCGAAATTGTAGGTCCATTTGTGAAAAGTTTTGATAGTTTTGCTCCATTTTTAGGTCGTTATCGATCTTAAACATATATATAGTCATGACTCATTTTTTTAGCTTACTTATCGAGAAAAAATGGATTATATTCTTGCTACCGACTGGATTAATAACGCCTATCCGGAAATTGACGCCAAAAATAATGATGGCAATAACATGGACAAGGTAAATGTTTTTTTTACAAACTAAACATGATAATTTGCTAAAGAAGGAAGAAGAACTCAGCTGGTTGGAAATGATCGATGAGGAAGAGAAGGAGAATTTGGATCCAGAGGTAGAAAAGAAAGGTAATTTTTCAATGAAAAATATACATTTCAATCTTAGTAGTTCTAGAAGCTAATGTGCAGACTGAGGAAACTAAAGATGGCGATAAGGGGGTAGTATGCAGTTGCAACAACAACAACATGGTCTCTTTGCTGGATCATCTGTGCCATCAGCACAAGTGTTCGGTCAAGGAACTGCACGTGCTGTTGCAAAATTTGAGTACCCGTCGGGCCATTGTCAACCATCTTCGACATGATGTGCGTCTGCGAACCAACCATTTGCGTGCAGGACGAAACATAAACGTGCGATGCAACGATTTGACCACCCAAAGTGCCCACACCGCGTTTGCCATGCGCGGATACCTTGGCATAACGGTTAGATGCTGATTCTCTATTATTAAAGCTAAACTGGATTAAATTTTTCAGGTCCGTGCCTACTACTACGTGAAGCATGGCATCAAGCTGCTCCACCCACAACTTCCATGCATCATTCAGTTTGGGGGCGGGAACCACCGTGCCCTGTACCCTATGGAATGTCTGAGCGTCTACAAGAGTTGATGATGATGATCCCACATTTATTGAGATCCGATATTCTTTACATTATTTTTTGTACTTTTTAACAGGATGTATAAAATTCAAAATTGCACTATTGCTTTCAAATTATTGCCACATGACAACAATAATGATGGGTTCACCCGGGAACAATTTTTGTCCATTGCACGGAACGGGTGGAACACCGAATACAACCCCCGTCGCTTCCACGCTATCATCATGCGAATGCGACACCGATGCAGTGGTGGGGGTGATGAAAACGATGATAAAAATGTTGACAACAACGTTTCCGGGACCGGGGCTGCTGCTGATTGTGGAAGCGATCACCAATTGCGGGGGCGGCAGCGCACTGTGGCCGCACTTATCTTCCGCACAGGGCGTGTAGTGCTCACCGGGGTCCCGCATCCTACCGCCGCACAACCGACAGCGGAACGCGTGTGCCGTCGTCTTCAGCAATCGTTGGAAATGGGGGGTACCACCACGATCACGCTGAGTGTGCACACTCTCCGTCTGGTGAACCTGGTCGGCGCGCTGACGATGCCCCATCGGCTGGCCTTTGAAAGATTTGTTGAATTGTCATCAACACCGGGGCTTTCGCGCTTCAACTGGGAAAGAGGCGGAGGAACCGAAGATAATGATCATGTTAACAAAATTCATAAAATTGTTTATGATCCCACCGTTTTCCCAGCCCTTCGTTGTAAATTTCAATTAGGTACCCATGGGGAGGGGGATGCAACTTGTCTTGTCTATATTTCTGGAAAAATTATTGTGACTGGTGTTCGTACCGAGGAACATATGGACATCGTGTTTCAACATTTGTTTTCCACCTTCTCAAAATTTACACGTCAATAAACACATTTCTAAAAAGTTTCAACAAATATATCGACTCAATTCATCACTATCATCATCATCATCATGTTCGAACATCCATGATCATTATTGTTAGTTCTTCTTCATCTTTTTGGATGGGGCGGGTCCATTGGATCCGTCATCATTATCAGCATCGCCACCATCCTTGTTCGCATCGGTCGGGGGTGTCAATGAGTTCCACCAAAACTTGGTTACTGTCCAATCAAAGCTCCCATAGCTGGTGTCGCGGGACTCCTGAACCAAGAGATAGTCTTTATCTTCTCAACTNTTATAAAACAGAAATCACCCACCTTCACGTTGATCTTTAGTACAAGGGCTTTGTTGAGCTTGGCTTCCAGCTTGTTGTCCAAATCATCGCTAGCTGCACTATGATTGTCATCGGCAGTTGCTTTCAGCAGTGCTTCGGCCTTCATCCCCATGAAACTTTCGGCGGTCCAACCAAATAGGGTGGCAGACTGCACAGTTTCCGCATCCTCCAAATCCTCCAGCTCCAATCGTACGAACATGGCCGCGCCGGGTTTGTTGGATACCAGACCACAGTCGCCACACTTTTTATCCTCGTCCAGCTTTCGACGACAATACCAGCCTTCAGGACGTCGTCGTGGACACGCCTGCAGACGAATTTTTTGTAACAGGAGCAAGGGAGCGGGTGATGAACTCACAGACCTCATATACTTGGAATTTTAGATCGGCAATTTTTGCCGAAACATGAAAGGTGCCAGTGGAATTCCATTCCAGAACTTCCGAAATACTTTTTGTTTTTGCAGGGGCTTCCTCGGAATTAGTGGCGGGGCTCTTTTTCAATAGGAATCGGCTCATTTCAGATATTCTAAATTCTTGCTCTAAATATTAAAGGGTGGGGATATTTGAAGAAATGAATGAATAAATGAATGAATGAGCGGTGAACACTGTCCTTATATAGCTTTCTCTACGCCAGTAAACATAATGCTTACGTCAATCGATGGAGTAATCACAAGCATTTCCGGTCCGTTGTGTTTGTATATAAAGACCTGCTCAGAATTAGTCAGCATCCTTTCCATTTCGCAAATAATAGAAGAAAAAAATGTCCATTCGTTTAATATTGGGGCCAATGTTCGCGGGCAAAACCACGGAGCTGCTGCGGCGTGCAAAACAGCATGAAATGGCTGGCAAGAAGGTGGTGTATGTGAAGCATCTGCTGGACCTAAAACGGACTGCCGGTGCCCACCATATTTTCACCCATTCGGATGGAGACAGCAGCAACAACAACAACAACAACAAACAAGAGGCCTTGGTAGCCAACCAGCTTGAAGAATTGTATGAAAGGATGGCTGCGAAGGAGGTGGATGTTGTTTGTGTGGACGAGGGGCAGTTTTTTGAAGACCTGCATCGAGTGGTTCAACGGCTGGCGAACTGGCATGGAAAACATGTGATCATTGCTGCGCTGAATGCCACCTACAGCCAAACGCTCTTTACGACAGTGGGACAATTGCTGCCCGTCGCGGAACACGTGGACTGGCTCAATGCCGTGTGCTTCCAATGTGGAGCGTTGAACGCCTCATTTACGCGCCGGATTGTTGCTGACGAGGAAAAAGATTCTTGGGTGGGCGAATAGCCGTAAAATTCAATTGAAATATAGGAATCCCTTCATTTTAGGCACAACCCGATGTGGCGGACGAGACGTTGATTGGTGGCGCAGAAGCCTACGAGGCGCTTTGTCGTGTTTGTTGGTACAAGGAACGGACAAAAAACGATTTGTGATCTTGGCCAATAGAAAATGTATTAATGATGCTTTATTATTCGAATTTTCCAATTAAACGTAATGGGTTTGTTGGTATTGATCTCGGTTCCAGTTTGACCCCCCGGGAAATCTTATCGAACATCATCGTCATCATCTTCGCCTGGCGGTCGCCTTTCACCATCTTCCAGATCACCCGGCGGAATTTGTAGACGATAACCGAATGGCAGAGTTTCCATGCCGGGCCTTACTCGACCTTTCTGGTAACACGGCCTGTAGTTTTTGTGCGCTTGATAAGTGTAGATATCAGACACAGGGCTGCGTCCAATTTGCGGGAATGGTACATGTATGTGGGATTCGCTACCAGGATACACAAAACCCTCTTCGTCACAAAGAATGTCATCACTTAAATAAATAATGGTAAATGAATCTAAATTGTAGCGGCAAAATACTTACATTGGCCCGTCAATATCATAATGTTCCAATACAATGTTCTTCACGGACTCAAAATTCAACAACTGATGACTTGCATAGGAGAGACGGAAGCTTCGAATCTTCATATCCGCGAGCACATTGTCGTTGTCCTCTACATTGCGTCCTCGATGTTTGATTCCATAGTTTTTTGGACCCCCCGCCACAAATTCAAAAATGATGCGGTCTGCGCGTTCGCGCTTCATCTGTCCCAATGCCTCACCCTCACGAACATGCGCCACACCTGGTTTGGCGACATAGTAAATGGAGTCTGTATCTTAAAAATGCAATGGTGCTAGTGTGACACAAAACCCAGCCAACAAACCACAATATAAAATCTTGTGTCCTAATGCTTCAACTTGTTCCATGTAGCTGTACAGATGCAATCGAGCATAAGAAGTTACAAATATGGCAACGGGTAAGCAGTTTGTCGAAGGCGCCGAAGCAAATTCCGGTTTCTTTCGCACAACAACCCGGTCCATATGTGATGAAACATGGTGAAAGTCCACAATGTTCAGAGTTGTGTCCTTCAACAGGGCGTGAAATTCGGCCGGAGTCCGTGTGTAATTGACCTCGCTGAACCCAACGCGTTGTGCCAGTTTGCCCCAAAGTGAATTGGCCAAAAGTTTCTGCAAATTCGAGATAAAAATGTCGGTTTAATGTTACCATTGAATCTTACTGCAACAAGACGCAGACCAGGATTTTTGGCAATCTTATTCGCATCTAACCGGATTCCCTCGACCTGATCAAATTCTTCGATGTATGCCGCCCGTTGCATATCCGTCTCAACACCTTCGGGCCATCCTGATGCCTGTTGTTTAAGCCCGACAAAAGTGTCGACATATCCACGAAACAATTCATCTTCCCATTGGGAATAGTGCCAAACCTAAATTAAAACATGGTGATACCTGGAATAACCTCATCTGAGCCCCATTCCAATTCACCTCAAAAAGATCAATAACTTGATAGCCCAAATCCAATGCTTTGTTTAATTCAACATGTGTATAGCTAAAAATTTGTATATGATGTTTCGGGTGTGAATAAAGCACAAATTTGTGCTTACGCCGTGATCCATGCCCGTTGTTCATCGGTATGGCGACAGGGCCGTTGTTGCCGATTGTCCGCACAACGACCACACAACGGAAACGTCAATCGGCCATCCGTTGTTCGATAGGGGAGAAGAGTAAGCCGAAGTGGTCGGCGAAGCGGGTCTGGTGGCAAAAAACGGACAAGCAACAATCCCTTGAACTGGTTCATGCCTGAATCGGTCCAGGGCAGAGGCGATGTGGGTGGTTGCAAGAGGATTTCACGCGTGAGCACTTGAGGGTTTCCAACCGGGAATGGGAATGCCTTCATCACGTAAGGGTAGAGACTTACCTGAAAAAGTAGATAATTTGCACATGTCTCACTTTATCCCCTCCGTATATTCAACATACTATATCAATTGCAATTATTTCCTCCCCGTCTTTGCATTTGTAGTATAAAACGAAGGGTTCTGTGCGGCCACCACGCAATGCGTCTTCCCTCGGATCAAGCGGGCGCGTGACAAACGCCTGGTTGTAAATCCTTCGAAGTTCTGGATCGGTGCGAAGACGTTGCGCTAGCTCACATCCCCATACCACATGCAATTCATATCCATGGACTTGCTCGAGTTCCCAAAGTCGCTTTTGTGTATGTTCATAGAGCTGTTCTGCCGTCCGTCCACTGGCCAATATTCGTTGGCGATCATGTGCGTAACATTTTGGACAACCTTTAAAATGAAAAATGGATAATTAGTAACCGGTGGTTAGAACTTGCCATGGTAAAAACAACCCATATATTCAATCGCTAATGGTCGTAATGGTGGATGGCGAATGTGAAGTCCGTCCAGTCGATATCCACTGTCCTCCACATGTGCTTCGCCCACTGACCATTGGGCACATTGAACTTGCACTCCAGGATTCATCAGCTCATATATTCGAATGTAGCGTGCCGACTCGGCGGATGCTCGCCGTCCCCTCAGATAGCCTCCCTCCGGTGAGTTGACAAGTTTGTCGCGGGGCAAAAAACACTTGCGAAATGTGGCCAGCGCGAGTCCGGCGCCCGTTGATGCAATTGTGAAGGGGTCCAGTCCGCCGGTATGCTCAGCAATCATCCGCCGGAATCGGATGACACTTTCACGCAGTATGGCAACATCGTT
>LDKF01000114.1:39765-75493 GCA_001026735.1 Rotylenchulus reniformis | reverse complement strand
AATAAGTTGTAAAAAAGATTTTTAGCAAAAAATTTTTATATTCTGATCAAAAAACTGTTTGAAAAATAAGATCGATCGATTCAATCTATACTTCAAAGTAAGTAATTTCTGTTCAAAGAATAATCTTTCAGCGTATCTCTTTCTCACTATCATCTGTTGCTCACCTCCGCACCAGCAGCAGCAGTGCGGCTACGTCCGGTAGCCCGGCTACGTCCAGTAGCCGCAGTGTTGGAGCTTGAGACTCTCGGATTGATGGTCGCTCCATCTCCGATTGCACCGTTGGAACCACCACCGACCTGTTAAAAATCCCTTTTTATTCGCCAAAAATCAAATGAAACACCTGGGTAGCGCTCAATTGTTGATTGTTTGTGCTGGTCAGACCGGTGGTATTAGCATTAATCCCGTTTTGTGGAGCAGCATCGGTGTTGGTAACCAACTTAATAAAATGAATGTTCAAATTGTTAACCGTATGGCCAAAAACGAGGCCTAAAGATATTATCATGAAAGGCACCTGGTTTGGCAAATTGCTTGGTGCCGGTTGCCCAATCGCTGAGTTGTGCAAGGAGAACACATGTTGTTGCTGCTGATGCTGTTCATCTGTCTTAAAATTTATAAAAAAATATATGTATTTGCATTTGAAAACAGCCATAAACTCGCCTGCAGACTACGGAAAATGTTCTGAATTGCTATTTCATCTTCATCTTGTTGTGCAGATGTAGTGGCCATTAGGGAGTTTGGAAATTGATTGGTGAGCTGGGCATTTTCTGGCTAAATTACATGTTTAAAATTTTTTTGTATTTCTTCCTTCAATTACTTACAAAAGTGATCGTTTCAATATCCGATCCGAAGGTAAAAAGAAGACTGTAAGGGACAGTCAGTCGAAACGGTCTTGCGGCGCGAACCACTACTTGGTGGAAACGGTATAGGCTGCCGATGGTGCAGTTGGAGATCGCTGCAGTTCTGTTGCGACAGCCGTACAGGTGAACACGGGCATTTTCCGCGTTTGTCAATAGCAGATTGGTGCATGAATAGGGGCCGTCGGCACTTGGCAAGTTCACGTGCCCAATGTCTAGCAGGCGCATGGTTAGAGATCTGAAATTCGGGAATGTTAATTTGTTTTTTCTTTACATCTTTCCTTAATTTTTAGCTAGTTAATGAATTTACATTTTAGACCCTGGGATCCAGCCTGCGGTAAGGTAGGAATTAACAGTAGTACCATCCATGCTGAACATTTCAATTGGTTGGTTTGGGTTGGCCGGCTAAATTAGTTCATTAGTCTCAATAAATAGGTATGTTTACAGTATACCTGTCCCCAAGATCCACCAAAATACTGATGAACGGGTGCTTGCATCCCGGTTTGATCCCATCCAACATTGGTCCCACCGATCATGGGTGGTTGGGCAAATGTCCCAGTGGAAAACCCTCCTTGAAGTTGTAGCGATCCTCCCCCAACGGGATGGTAACCACCACCACCTCCACCAGTTGGCATGTTGGAAAATGCGGCATGGTGAAATTGGCCGCCCTGTCCAGATTGCGAGCTGCCAGCATTCGCCATGTTGGGAGCATAAAATTGGCCCGGCGGAACGAATGAAGCATTGGATAATCCGTCAAGGGTTCCTGGTGTTGGACCTGTGAAGCCCGTGTTTTGTCCACCGATCTGTAAAATAGGCAAAAATATGCTTTATCAAAAAAGAGATACATCACCGAAATTGGATTTGGCCAAGCAATTTGCCCTTGGAAATTGCCGATAGAGGGTTGATAGGTCGTTGGGGCGTGGAAACGATTGATCCCCGATGCATATTGCCAGTTCATTGTGGTTAGCTAAATAGAAAGAAAGTTGGAGAGGAATTTGGCATTAAATAGCCTGGGAAAAGTGAGATAAAACTAGCCTTTGGTGGTGGTCGGATTTCGGATTGATACGATGATAGAAAGTCGCAGTTGAGATGTTTTCTAAAAAATAAAACAATGTTAATTGTTCGAATCCTTTTTAGCCTAGAACATGGTGGGAATTAATAGACTTTTGGTTTATTTTTTGCTAAATAAATGCATTGAATATTGACTTTGAATTGGCCTGAAGAAATTTTAAGATCCCGAGAGAAAATGTCTCCGAAAGAAGTGTTAAGATCCGATATAAAATGATTAATGTTTTCTGGAACTGCATAGCAGTTTAATGGCCTTTTATTCGGGAACGGGTTGGAATTTTTCTCATGGTCGTCTTTTCATCCGTTTCGGAAAGCATTTCCGTTCCGGCAGCCATTATCCATTATGATTCAGCAAAGGGATTCACGTGAAAAACCGGCTAAACTAAAGAGAGGGATATTCATGGGGTGCCGCTTCCGGTAGAGTTCATTTCAAGGAAGGGAGGGAGGGGGGTCGGATGCTACATCCGGTCGGGATGGATGATCGGAATGTACATCCGATCGGTCCCACAATGAACAGCTAATGTAAAATCCAACAATGTTGGAAAATCAGATCGATCCATCACATACATGGGGGCTGTTGGATTGGAATAGGAAATAGGGATAATAAAAAGGATGTGGGAAAACTTTGATGATTAATCATGAATTAATGATGGACTTCGTCAATTATGGACTATGATTTATGCTCAGTGCCTATTATGCCCCCTCCCCTCCAGGGATGTATATTTCCATGGGGTTAAAGAATTTTTGTCGAAATTATTGTCGAGAGAGTAGGGAATAGGATGGTGATTAAGCTTTTCTTTTCTACCGGATCAATTTCATGGTTCAAAAAGAATGTGTGTGTGTATGCTCAAATAATTCAGATAAATAACTTACTAATGATATAAATAGAAGAAGAAAAGCAAAAAAACAATCAAAAATATGAGGATGGCATCGTCTCTTTCCGAGTCAAATTGCAACATCTAAAGATAAATTTTATTTAATTGAAAAGTGGAAAAAGGAGAATTTTTATTTGGAAGCAATCTTTCCGCTGCTTTTCCTTCTCCCATTCTGATCAGTCCAAAGGGATATGAGAGAAATGCTTACTTTACAAAAGCATTCTTCCCATATCCTATGGATCGATCTGGGATGTGCAGCCGCGTCATTATTGATGAAGAAGATGATGATGATAATAAGAATATCAAATTCGGTTTTTTTAATCAAAAAAATCCATGGTTTTCGTAGATGTTCCTCATGGAATCCGAGGGGAAAGAAATGTGGCCGAACCATCCAGGGGGGTGAGTCAGCGGCCACAGGGTTTGGGTTTGATCGGGTGGGGTCGGGGTGGTGAGTCATCCATCGACCACAAGGTTCGGGTTCGGCGGGGGTAGTCCGAGGTTTTACGGGTGACTCATCGGTCGCGCCCCCGGGTTTGGGCCAGGTGCCAGGGTGGGGGCCAATCAATCGATAAAAAATGTGGGGAGAGTATCTACTCAAGCCCGTGGGGAGCACATCCCTTCACCGAGTAGCCATTAGCCGAGCGGTGATGCAGAGCAAATGGTGAAAGACTACATGTACGACCATCTGTACACACACCACAGTTACCAATGTGGTTGAACAACCCTTGTGGTTGTTAGCACGGCCCGACCGGCAACCCCAGAAATGGGGGAATACCGCCAACAGGGTGCAGTGTATAACAAAAAAAAAAAAAAATTCTAAAAAATTTATCCGAAAATTTCATCCTTCGAAAGTCTAAGCATCGAAATTTCCATGAAATCATAAGGACTTGCGGGGGTGTGCCCCGCGCCAAGGGTCTTTGACCTGTGAAAAATTTTTTTGAAATTTTCGAAATTTTTTGAAATTTTATGATTTTTAAAAATTAAAAAATTTCCGAAAATGTTCACGGCGCGGGGCACCCCCCTCCCCCGCAAGTCATTTTGATTCGAAAAATAATTTTTTTAAAATACGAAAATTCTAAAAAATTTATCCGAAAATTTCATCCTTCGAAAGTCTAAGCATCGAAATTTCCATGAAATCCTAAGGGGTGTGCCCCGCGCCAAGGGTCTTTGACCTGTGAAGTTCTTCTTGGCATTCTTCCCCACACTGAAATAGGTGGAGTCGATCTTCTGCACGGTTGGCATGTCGGCCAGTTTCAACTTTTGATCACCCGTTGCAACAATTCCATCATGAGGCTGACTGAAAATTTTCTTAGATTTTATCAAAAAAAATTAGAAAAAATAAATTTTTCAATTCCCCATTGAGTGAATGGAGGCTTCATTGTGAAGAGGGGCTTAAATTAGAGGAAATACCTTTAAATTTAAAACAAAATTTAAAGAAAGTTGTCAAGAATACTTACAGGTAAATTCAATTTTTTTAAGGCCTCACATCAGTTTTTGTCAGATTTTTTTTAAAAGGAATATTTTTCTCATGAACGAAAAATTCATCCGTTGTTTCTGTGTTTTGTTTTTTTTCAGCATTTTGCATTTCCGGTGTTTTGTAGAACAGAGAATTTTCCGCTTACTACATACACACTACACAGTATATCCTTCACCAATTTCTTTTCTGCTTCTCTGTCTTTAGTACCTATGTATGGTATTTTATATTTTACTATTATTATTTTTTGTGAACGGACAAAATTGATCATATTAATTGACATTTTGTATCAATGCCAAAACAAAAAAGGAAAATTTTTCGGAAAGAATTTCTCAATACTATAATTAGATTTTATAAAAAAAAATAAATATTTTCCCAGGATATCCTCTTCGTAATTAAAAATCTTTATTGAAAAAAAATTGGACAAAACACTCTTTGAGTGTGTTTCAAAAAATAAGACACCTTATTTTAGAGGAAATATACGATCATTGGAACATTTTCTTTTTTTTTAATATTTATAATAATTTTTAATGTGAAATCCAAAATAAATTATTTTTAATTTTTAAATATATATTTTTTTCTAATTTTTTCCCACTTTTCTCCTGGTCATTTATCCCATTGTAGGTCACAAAAGCGTCCTCAAAACTGGCCTTCGGGCCCATGTACCTTGGCCATTGTTCCTTCAAAGTGGCCGCCACTATAACAAAAAAATTGGCCCTTTTTTCGCCGGCACCACGGATATGGTCCAAAAAAATACTAATGAGATGAGATTGATTAATTTTTTATTTTTTTCTATTTTTGTCATCAAAAAATTATAATTTTTTTTGGGTTTTTAATATAAATTAAAACATTGAAAAAACAAGTAAATATGTTATTAATTTTATTAGTTAATTGGCAAAATAGAGAATTCAATCCTTCGGTGATATGAAATTTTTTTTATTATTTATTATAAAATGGATATATACATTGGAAATCGGGCTCGAATTAGAAAAAAAGAATATCAACTCCCCAGATTAGTAAAAAAATAAATAAAGAAAACCAATTAAAATCGCAAAATTATTCCCCATGGCGATCAGAATCCATCGGATTTTCTCAATCCACGGATCGACTTTATCCCGCCAACACCTTGATCAGATGGATCACCGTCTTGCTCTTGGGAAATGGGGTACAACCACGACCGCTGATCGCCGGCACCACCGATTTGGGTCCACAGCCCTCATTCAGAAGGGCCTAATAAGAGAAATTTTAGGGTTCTCTATGAATACTATGCTAAAAACGTACAAAAGAAAAAGGTTGGGGGTTTTAAAGTACCATTTTGTTAAAAAATAGCCAATTTATTAAACTTGCCATAATGGGGTATAAAGATGCCTTTTTGGTCAAAAATCCTTTTTAAACTCCTTTTAATTCTCTTTTAAATCAATTTACCATATTTCCTGCTGTATTAAGTCCTCTCCCTGTAATTAATCCCTCTCCCTGTAATAGACCCCCTCTGAAGAGAGGTTAAAAAATAAGACCCCGGGGTCCTAATACAGGAAATATGGTATTTTACGAAAATTTAGAAATTCGGATCTATTTTTCTGCCAAACAGCATCATTCTGCTTTCGAAATTATGGTCTAGCTACGATCTATTGAGCCAAAATAGCATTTTTAACGCGCAGAATATATTTTTAAAAAGGCTAGAAATCCTGAATTTTGTAAAAACAACTCGTTGCAAAATTTAGAAATCAAAGATTGAAATAATTGTTTTTAAAACTATAGAACGAATTTTCAATAAATCCAAAACTCTCTTCGGGCCAAAAAATTCCGGCGCTACTTACATAGAGACGCTCCTTGGTGCTGTCAAAGTTGTTTGGGTCGCACATCTTTCGGCACTTGGTTCTAAATGGAACAAAATACATGTTTATTAATTAAAATTCGGAGAAATAAATCCATAACGAGAAAATAATGGGCCCAATGGACCAATGCGACCAAAATTATTGGTCCAATAAATTAGCCAATGATAATGCGGCAAATAATATGTATTTGATGTATCATTGATACCAAAATTACTGATCCAATAAAATTTTTGTGACCAAAATTATGGATTCAAACAACTCTTAGAAGCAAAAATTTGGGTCTAGATGCCATTCTGCCATCATTATTGGCACTTTGGCACAACCTGTTTGGCATTATGTCTAAATTTTTATTTGAAACCGCTCACTTGACCAGGGCCCTGCGACAACAATGGGTGTTGTCGGTGTGTTCTCGACCTCCTCCTACACAATTGGCGATGATCTCGGCGGCCAAGTCTCCCGACACACCGGTCTTGTTCAGGCGCTTGTTGTCTCCGGACATCACATCCTCGCAGTTCACCTTCTTTAAAAAAATTCTTATGAGTTTCATCGTATTAACCTTTTTGAATAAATGGTCCAATGTAAGAAGATTGTAATCCTAAAGTGTGATTCAAAATTACTTTAGTAACGACCTAAAGGACAACCCTCACAATTAAAATTACCGTAAATTTTCTAATATAAGGTCTCCCTCTATTATAAGGCCCCCCTTCGACCGAGGGGTTGAAAAATACAAGGCCTAGGCTTTATAATAGAGAATTTACGGTATATCATCTACAGTTTCTTGATGTGATGAAATACCTACTTGGTGTTATATTTTTTTTTTTGCTATTCTTTATCATTTGCACCGGTGGATCATACCTTGTTCTACCTCTCCAGCAACCGGTTATACGGTATTCTATATCTCATACAACCTTCATGTTACTGTATTAACATATATGGTATTGTCGCTTTATCCGTAACATAGGATCATACTTTATCAGTCACAATTTTCCTTGGTCTGTCCTTTGTGTTATCGTATTAATATGTATGGTATTACCTAATTTTTGCTATTCTTTATTCTCGGCATCGGTTCATACCTTGTTCGTCATAATTATTCTCTATCTGTCTATATTATGGAATAACCGGATTGCATCATAATTCCAACCCATAAATTATTTAATTTGGGGCGTTTTCTCACCGGTCCGGCCTCTTTCTGGCAGCACTTCACCATCTCCTCCTTGAACTCCTCGTAGTCCTGGTCCTCATCCCATCCAGCGACCATCATCGAGCCGCCCAAAAATAGGGCCAAAACGATTGTCAGCGAACAAATTTGGTCGATTTTGGTCATCTTTCTTATGAGTTACTGTAAAATTGAGAGTGAAAATAATATTGGGTTCAGACATAAGTAATTTCCGAAAATCACATACATATAATTCAACGCTTTATTTCTTTGTTTTTGACCAAATTCAGTTATAATTCTTATTATTATATTCTACAAATATATTGTTATACAGCTGATATTTATTTGATTTTTATTTATAAGTAACGTCAGGAATTTGAGCATTGAGCATATTTCTTTGCCGTTGGCGGTCTGATGAGAATAAAAAAATATTTTTTATCTCTTGTCAGATCAATTAAAATAAAGAGGTCAAAATTGGGTCCCTAAAAGAAATAATATTTTTTCTTAAAAAATATATAGATAAATGATGGATGAATTTTTTAATAAGAATAAAGTCCATTGTTTCTTTTGCGTAAGTGGAATTTTCAGATAAAAATTATAAAAAAAATAAAAAATTATTTTTTATGAATTTATAGGTTAGGAATTTGATCACAATTCTTTGCCGTTGGCGGTCTGAGAATAAAAAAATATTTTTTATCTTATAGAACTAGGTCAACTTTTTTTCTTAGATTATTAATAAAACACTTTAATCGCTATTATGTCCCAACACAATAGAAAATGGGAGTAATTTTTTGGAAATATTCATTAAATAAAATGTAAATTGTGGCTAAAAGAAGTTGACAAATAATGATAAAATTGTGGAATCAAATTTTATTTTTGAAAATTGGAAAAATTTTTGGAAAACTAAAAATTGTAAAATTTCGCTTTTTGTCGAATTTCGATAAACTTACATAAAATACCTGAAGATAGAGCATAAAATTTTGCACAATGTCTTTTTATATCTTCCACCTAGCAAGCCTCAAAAATAGTTTTCGGCCAAACTTTTGACACTTTTTAAATATCCTAGTACCGATTAAATATGTATGAAAATATATTATTTTGGAGAGGGATGCATTTTATGAAAATTGCCTAAATTTTTCACTTTTTATAGTCGTCCAATCTATTTGTACGATCATGGCAAATAAATGGTTAAATAATGCTTGAATGAATAGAGCATAATTGTTATTCAAAATTATTTTTACATTTTTAATAAAATTAATGTTTACACAGCAATACACCTTTTTAACAAATTCTGGAATGCAACAAATATTTTCCGATTATTTTTTTCCGCACAAAATATGGGATGTAAAAAAAGATTTTACTATTTTAAAAATGTAGGATCATTATACAGCAGGATTCAAATCCCGCTGCAGGATTTATCCTGTACAAAAAATCACCAAAATCCTACAAAATCCTGCACAACTTCGATCGCTGATTGTTTTTTTTTATTTTCGTTACATTAAAACATAACTATACCACAAACTACTTAAATGTGTCAGCTCATTTTTCTTGGCCATTTAATATTTTTTGGCAAAATTTGTTAATTACCAAATCAAAAATGCATACACTGTGGATTATATTTAATTGAATATCGACAAAATTGATTGAATATAAAAAAATAAAATGGCATCAAAATGAAAATATTTTTCCTCTGATGAGGATGTTTCACTGATTTTATATATTATTTATTATTATATTGGTGCAAATTCTTTTTATTAAAATATTTATCAATTTTCAAAAAAAAAATCGGTGACAAAGAAAGGCTCTTATTAAGAAAAATTCATTGAATTATTCATTAGATATTTTTAAAAATGGCGAGGAAAAAGCATATGTTGTAGCCGATTTTGAATCTAGGACAACAATGCTTCCACAAATTCTGAAAATTCTCTGAATTTTTTTTCAATATTTAGAGCATTTTTAATCCTTTTGATGGGCTGAACATGGCCAAAACATCAAAACATTGACAAAAATGTATTGTATTCGGCATGTTTTTTGTTAAACTTGTTATAAGGGCGGCAATTTTTTGAACTTTTTACAAACAAGTTTTTCAATACAATTGGCATCCGCCGAACATTGATGTTTTAATGTTCATTTGAAGTAAATTTTTGGGAATTTTCGCAACTTGTTGTAGAACACATTCTGAAAATTTCAACAAATTTCGTTCGTCAGAACATGGTCAAAACATCATCCAAACATTTTATCGATGTTTTGATGTTCGGATGATTTTGGATGAAATTCAAAATCTAATGTAGATCCCAAAACAAAACGAGGCCATTGAGCGATTGGTCCGAACCCAGTATGTCCTCTAAAACTTTTTTGTAAAATTCTTAGCCCAAAACTTCCAGCAATAAGTTGTGCAGAATTTTATGCTCTATCTTCTGGAATTTTTCGAAATTCGACCAAAAAGTTCGAAGTTTTCGTGAAAAACTCTATTTTTTCATATTTTCGAAAAATTTCATTTTTTGTTCGAATTTCGAAAAACTATGTAGAACTACCAGAAGAAAGAGCACAAAATTCTACACAACTTATCGCTACAAGTTTTGGACTAGAAAGCTTTACAAGGAAGTTTTTGAAGGACATACAGGGTTTTGTCACTTTTTTAAAACGACTCCAGCACTGTTCCGAGGACTTGACCACAAATGGCGAGTACGCGACGTGATCGATGAGCTGCGCAGGCCCGAAGGATCATCGCATTGATCCTGAGCTTCTTAAGAAGATCCAGCGAGTCCGCAAAGATATCTTGAGCGAGATGAAAGCTGATCACTAGCTCCTGGAAGAGTCGCCGGATATTCACAAGAACAATGATCCGTTGATCCTTGTATCTATCAATACTTTGTACATAATATGTACTTTAAATAAATTTTTTTAATAAAATGAAAAAATTTATTCGACGCACTTTGACTTTGAATGTTGATCCTTTCTTGGAAATGTTCGGTAAAATTTGAATATTTTCATATATATAAATGGTTACCTAATATATGTCCTCTGAATGCAATGAACCAGACCTCCAGTCCTTATCAGCTAATCTTTATAAAGTAAGCAAATTTTGCATTAGCAAAGATCCTAACCTAGCAAAACCCCGGCTACCCGGATAAATTTGCTTAAAATATTTTTGAAAATGAAATGAATTTTGAAAAATAATTGATTACTTCTAAATGGAAGTAGAAAAAAAATCGAGAAATGATGGATGGATAAATAAATGAGAATTTTTGGCCCTTTGTTAGGAGCCGAGTGAGAAAAGGAGGGAAACTAGACCAGATTTTGGAGGCGTAAATATAATTGTGGCTGTAAATTTTTTTAGGCCAATACATTTGGTAAACAGATCTTTTTTGAAAATAATTTTTTCGCATTAATAGCAATAACAACAATATTAATTCATGCTTTTTGTTATTCTGTGGATCGATATTTGTAAAAAATTAGAAACCCATAAAATTCCGTAAATTCGATTCCCTAAGTTTCGCAAAATGTGTCAGGGACCCAGGCATCCATGGCGAACACTTCCTTGGTCTCTTGCGAATCGAGCCAACATTTGCCGCGCAAATAGTCCAAAATGCCCTTTGCTGTTGGTCTGAGCTTCGGATCGGTTTGGAGGCAGGCCTGGAAAAAAATGGAGAAATATTTTTTGCAATATTTTAAGCAATTCATATTTTTATGAAATAATCGGTGATGGGACATTTGCTGCCCAGACATTTGCGGTCTAGCCAAATTAGGCCCAAGTAATAAAATACAAAAAATGTTTTTAAAATAATAAATTGAAGGTATATCTTTACTCAAATCACCATTTAAACAAATGAAATGTAATAAATAAATAAATAAATAAATAAATAACAAAGAGCTCTTTCAAAGTAGAATTCACTTGTTATTCACATCTGATTTTTTTCATCTTAAGAGGTTCAACCCCCCCCCCTGTTTAGAACCCATCCGTTCTATCACTGAGGATTTTTGAAACGTAAATTTTAATGGATGGAAAATTTTACAATTAATTTTTCGTTTGATTTTATGGGCCGCAATTTTGGCTAGGCCGCAAATGTCTTGGGCGTAAAAGTCTGAGTCGCACATGTCTAACACTACGGTTCCAATGCATCCGCAATCCGCGTCCGCAATTCCCTTGTTGGTTTTGCGGATGAGAACACGGAGCGCAAAATTGTGACATTTGCGGATGACAGCGCGGATCCATTGGAACCATCCCTTGCGGATTGTAAAACGGACGCAAACGCGGATAGAAACGCGGATGCATTGGAACCACCCTTGACAGACGCGGACGCGGACTAGCGCGGATGACATATCGGACGCGGACAAAGTGGTTCCAATGACTAAAATTTTGCGGATTGCGGACGCGGACAATATCAAAATATTTGATATTTCATCCGCGTCCGCGTCCGCAAAATTTTTGATGGGTGGTTCCAATGGGAATTTGATTTTCTGCTCCGTTTTCTCGTCCGCGTTGATAATCCGCGTGCGGATCCATCAAAGGTGGTTCCAATGCATCCGTCTCTGCATCCGCGTCTGCATCCGTCCTTGCGGACCGAAATTCTATCCGCAAAATGAATTTTCCATTGGAACCACCCATCAAAAATTTTGCGGACGCGGATTGCGGATACATTGGAACCGTAGTGTAAAAGCCGCAAATGTCCCATAATGCAATAATCTTACGCTTCTAATCTCCCTAATGTAAATAAAAATATGTTCGATAAATATTTGTCCAATTTATTCCACATCTGCTGCTGCGAAATACTCCCATGAGAATGTTTAAATTCATTGGCCAAAACATAAAATTTTATGACTTCTTAATTTTTAAGCTGGCAGATCATGGGCGGAACCTGTTTTTCTACGACTTTTATTTAATAAGCATTATCAATGCCAAAATAAATTATGTGATTTTTCTGCAAATTACGACCATATTTATTTTTATCAATTTATTTTTGTAATTTTTTTTTTGAAATTTGGCCCAAATCTCCCAATTCCCTACCCTGACAATATGCCATAGAACCGCGTCCTCTCGCTCCTCTAGCTCCTCGGCACTCGGCATTGGCACTTCCCGCGCGATACTGTCTGCGCGAGCATAGTAACGGCGCATGCACTTCTGGCGCGCAATTGGATCCGTCAAATAGGGATCGCAAAGCTTCTCCAGGGGACCCTTTTAAAGAATCAATTCAAAAATTTTTTTTTATTCGGTAAAAACATTTCTAACCTATGCGGATTATTTTTGTAAAAAAATCCACTCTATTAATACTGTTCATTAGGGGAATATTCACAAGTTCCGAAAATAAAAAATAATTTAATAAAATAATAAAGCTTTTTAAGCCTTCCGCTTCTCCTTGGTTTAAACAAATTTGACCGGATTCCAAATGGATATTAAAAATTTTAGTCAGTTTATTATTAAAAAAAATTAATTTTTTCCTATTTTTGGGGAATTAGCTATTAGACAGCAATTGCTCAGAGCAATAATTATGCTTTAAATAATTTAAATATCATGAAATTTGTACTATACAACCTTCCCCTCCGGTGACAACATCTCGTAGAACAGCACACCCATGGACCAGATATCCGACTTGGAAGTAGCCTGTGTGAAAAATGGTGTAAAAATTTAGAAAAAAATTAAATTTTCGGCCAATTTTGAAAAATAAAAATGGATTATTTTTTTAATTAATGGCCCTTTATACCAAAAAGTATGGGTTGTCCTTCTCCGCCGGGTCCACAACGGCCTTGTGCAGTTCTGGGGCCATGTTCCGCAGTATCCCGTACGTGATTTCCATAGGTATGGATGCCTTCGGATCGACCTGCAAAATTGGCCAAGGATAGCAAAAAAAAATCAGCAGAATATATAATTAAACCAGTTTGGGCAAAATTTTATTATACGGGGTCCAGACAAATCGACCCACTAACTGATCCCAAGCAAATAACTCGGCTTAAAACACAATCTAGAAAAAATTCTTGGTGTCAAAAGATGGAGTATTAAATTACACCATCTTTTTCCATGGGAATGCATCAAAATAAGACCATTCCCATCTGAATTGGCCCAATAAAAGAATAGTTAGGGCCAAGGTAATCCAATCATATTGGTCTTTATCCGATACATGTGATTATCTTGGCCATAACCCTTTTTTGAATTAGCCAATTGAAGTGGATGAAAGCTCATTTTGTAGCTAATTTGATGCTCTATCTGTTGATATCAAGAATTAAGATCATTTTTATAGGTTACTATATACCGTATTTCCTCTAAAATAAGCCAGTGCTCTAAAATAAGCCTCCCCTTTGAAGGGGTTTGAAAAAAATAGGCCTGCGCTCTAAAATAAGCCCCCATCCTATTTCTTCTTAACAGTAAACATTTGGAAGAAAATTTAATTTCATGTCGGAGAGAATCCGGTCGATCTTTGCGCGAAAAAAATCTTGATGAGGAATTGATTGAATGGATTCGAACCAAAAGGGCAGAAAACAGCGTATTTTCTCGACGGATAATTCAGTAAAAGCTATGAAGCTTTTTGAGGAGCTAGAAAAAAATCTTGAGGAGCGAGACCCGTAGTCAAAACAAACTTTTTAAAGGCTACTGTTTTGACTAAAATTCAAGATAAGTGCGTATTATGAAAAATGGCAAAATACGGTGATAATACCGACAAACCGGCATAAAATCTAAAATACCCGAAAAATACCGGTGAAAATGTCGCCTTTTGGGCTCAAATCAAGCTATAAATGCTTTTTACTTGATTTTCAGGCCATTCAGTATTCCACAAAATACCGATTTCGATTTTTTGCATGCTCTAGTGATGAATTTTTGGAATTGTAAAGCAGATTTTCGCAAATTGGTCCTTGATTTTTTTAATTTATAATATAGTTTACGTAAATGTTTCCTAAATTTCATATTAAAATATACCTAACTAGAATTGGAAAGGGGGGTCGAAAAAATAAGCCAGTGCTCTAAAATAAGCCCCCCCCCCTTTGAGTGGGTTTGAAAAAAATAAGCCGGGGAGCTTATTTTATAGTCTTTACGGTATGTTTAAGCCGAGTTATCACGCTTGGGTACAGTCAGGGGTCGAATTGACACATTGAAAAAATTATGCAAAATTTTGTAAATTGTCCAAATTTTGCCCCAAAAACTCACAACAATTTTATCCCTTTGGGCTTTTGGCAATTTTTTGTCATATTTTTCCGGGTTGAACAGCAGAGATGTGCCAAAGTCGACCAATTTGATGATCACTTTTCGCATTTTATTGTGCAAATTCAGCCGGAAAATGCTGTTTTCTTCGTCCTCCACAAACATGAAATTTGGCAGGGACAAATCCAAATGGACACCAACTGAAAAGATGAACAAAAAATTCCAACTTTATTATGAGGCAAATAATTTTTTTTCAAATTAATCGATGGTGCTGAGGGATTAAAAAATTCATTTGGTCTATCAAATCAAAAAATCAACTCAATTTTCAACTTTCCGAGAAAATTATGAAAAAAAGCATCAAGGAAAAAACCAAAAAAAAAATCAAAAAAAAATTCTTCATACAATTTTAAAAAATACACTAGATAAACCACCCTGTTATTCATTTATGCCAAATTTCGATTATAATTTTCGTATATTTTGTCTATACCGTATATTCCTTATTCGGACCCGTGGGATCTTATTTTTCAATCCCTATTCATAGGAGCGTTTATTACAGGGAGGAGATTAGTTGCAGGACGACTTAACACAGAAAAACGGTATTTTTATTATTTTTATATGCGACTCATTATTTTTTATTTTTATTTTTTTTTTTGTAAAAATGTGGGAAATCAGCTCTATTAGCAAATATATTTTTTAAATAATTATTTTAACTTTTTTAGCATACATCTGTGGAACTCCTCCACCGCCCGCATCATGTCGTAAAACAGATGGACCATCAACGACACTCGTTCGGCATTGGTGCCGTGCTCATACCAAAACTCCCACAAGTCCATCAGGCCAAGCTCCATGGCCAGCTTGATTTGTCCTTCGGTTTGTTCACTTAATTATAGATAAATATTTATTTTTTTTTATGGAGTTCAGAAATATTTTGTTTTGAAATTTTTATGGCATTTAACAAAAAAACCTTTGGGTCGAAATCAAATTTGACATCAAAAAATGTATTGTTAGAATCCATAAAAAATGTAAGAAATCATTATCTTTAGAGAAATTTTAGTCATTATGGATTTTTAAGCATTTTATAGAATTTTACAACAATAAATCCGCTTTTTTCATTATTTTTTTTTTGCGTTTGGAATCCAGTTACTCCTCAACTAAGGGGTGGCAGACTAATGACAGGGACCACCTAGTGGACTAGTGGCCTTCCGACTAGTTGCGCGGTAAACTAGTAGCTGCCGATTAATGGCTCGGCTGATTAACTACATAATGGAAATTTTAATGACGTGAAATTCCAAAATAGGAATGGGCCTTGGTCGGCCGCCACTAGTAGTTGGCCGCCACTAGTCGTTCGCCATTAGACCGTCATTAGCCGGCTGCCAAAATCGTCCGATACTATTTGGTTGTCAATAGTCGGCCGATATTAGTCAGCTACCACTAATCGGCCGTTACTAGTCGCTCAAAAATGGTGGATTGCCACTAGTCGCTTCGCTAGTAGTTAGCCGCGTCTAGTCGCTCCAACACTAGTTATTCGCCACTAAAAAGCCGCTACCAGTTGGCTTTCACTAATCGGCCACTAGTAGTCGCTTCTAGACTAATCGCTCCGCAACATTCGGCCCATATTGATGGTTTAACAATTAGTTTGGCCGCCATTAATCGGTTCGACCCTAGTCGGCCGATACTAGTCGCTCCGCCATTAGTCGGCCGCCATTGGTCGGCCGCCACTAGTCGGCCTCTTCCGCTGAATTTACCCTTTGTACAAGCGAATTGCGTGTTTTGCGCCCGCATCGGCCAACACTGCCAGCGTGCGCAATTCGTTTTTCATTCGCTCCCGGACATGTGGCAACGCGACCTTGATCAGCAAAACTTCCTTCACCGCCACACATTTGCCGCTCAACATCTCGGAACTGCCATAATAAACCTGGAAAAGGAAATAATTGGGCAAGAGAAATTTTAGGAAAAATTCGAACATAATTTCTTAACTAATTTTTCGGAAAAGGCAGTAATTCATTTCTCATCAAAATTGTTTTTAAAAAGATAAAAAGTGAATTTTGAAAAAAAGTTATAGCCTTTAAAAAACTTTTAGTTTGAAATCTTAAAAATAATGAAATATTAATTAAGAGCATTATTCTTTGAATAAATTTAAAAAATCGCCAAATTGAGATTAAATTATTTTAAATTTTTTGAAGCCACCTAGATCAAATTCATAAACGAAAATTATTTTAACTATATTGAAATTTTATTTTCAGGTTTATTTGTATTTTTTTTTGTTCTCGAAAAACGCTTTTGTTTTAATTAATTTTGTTTTTTAAAAGAATTTATTCCTAATGTAAACACCATTTGGTAAATGTGGAGGAAATTTGGGCCATCTCCAACATTTTAGATTTTACCACTGAAGGATTTCTTTTTTTTTCGGGCGTATTTTTGTATCTAATTTTAAATTTTCAAAAAAAAACTTTTTCTGTATAATTTGCAGAATTTCAAATTTTTCATTTTTTTGATTAAAACTAAAAATTTGTTTACCGTTTTGCCCTTCACCATCGGGTGTTTTTTGTCAATGCTGAAGAAGGTGTCGCCGATTTTCTCGATGTTTTCAATTTCGCTCAAGTGTCCACAGCGAATTTTTGGGTTCCGCAATCGTTGGTACAATTCTTGCAATAAACTCACTAAAAAAATTTTAATATGGGTTTAACCACCGAAGTTGCCAAAATTGCTCATTTGTTCCATAAATATGCCATTCGAAAATTTCGAAAAAACATATTTTAAGGGATATGGAAAGATGTGAAATTTAATAAAAAAAACGGCGGATTGCGTCAAAAAATTTTCTGTATTTTTTCCAAACAGATAATTTCACATATAAACCCGCTCCCTATTTACGAAGATTTAAAACTTTAATAAAAAATAAATATTTCATCAATTTTTACATTTCTCTCGCTCATTAATTGCATTGAAATGATTGAACACGACTTCGAAATCCACTTTAGCCATCATTTGGATTTGCATTTTGTCTTTCAAAATTGCAACTAAAATATTTTTTATTTTTAGAAAATAATAAATGGTAAAATTACCTTTTTGTTTGGTGGTTTTTGCTCTGTTCTCCCAGAAAACTTGATCAAAATCAACCAGATTCGTCTCTATCCGCTAAAAATCATATTGAAAATGAGGAATTAAATTATTTTTTATATTATGAGTTGCAAAAAAACGAGTATTTAGAATGCTCAATTTTTTTATATACCGTATTCCCTCTATTAGAACGGCCCCCTCCATTAGACCGGCCCCCTCTAATAGACCGGCCCTCTCGAGGGTGGTTGAAAAATAGACCGGCCCCCTCCATTAGTCCGGCCCCCTCCATTAGACCGGCCCCCAACAGAAAGACCTCTAAAAGCCCCTAGTCGAATTTTATCAAATTTTATTTTTGATGATGTAAACGTTTTTTTAGAAATCGAGTAAAAGTTTTTCTTTTTGAATTTAATCAGGGGCGTAACGAGCCTAGCGTTTCGAAGGGGGCCAGAAAAATTTTAAAAAATCAATTTTTAGGCGTCATTTTCGTAACTGCTATATCTTTTTTATATTAATTTTTGATCCAAAAATTTTTATTTTGTTGGAAAAGGAGGAGCCGCCGGAGAAAATTTTAGAAGAAAATAGGGTATTTTTCTTAAGAAATTTGATCATTTTAGCTGAAATTATAGTTCGGGGGCCCGGGTCCCGTTTGCCCCCCCCCCCCCCCTCATGACGCCCCTGAATTTAATCTTGCAAATGGACGAACAAACTTACAGGAAAAAGTTTACAGACGAAAATTTTAAACATTTTTTAGCCGAACTTATTTTGTTGATTTTTCAGGATTTATAGAAAATTTTTTTGATGGTTGAAAAATAAAACGGCCCCCTCCATTAGACCGGCCCCCTCTAGACCGGCCCTCTCGAGGGTGGTTGAAAAATAGAGCGGCCGGCCGTTCTATTAGAGGTAATACGGTAGTTTTTTCAAATTGTGTAAAAAAATTTTACCAAAAAAGAAGAAAAAATTTTTTGCATTTATTTCATTTGAAATTTAAAAAACGTAGTTACCTATTTTTTAATTTTTCTGCCCTTATTATCCAAAAATTGGATTCGAGAATAAACTTTCCTACTTCTTTGCTTTATGTAGGTACAATAGTACTAAAATGGGCCTTTATATGCTATACTGGTTTTATTGAAAACACGTGCTAATTAACGTACCGTACTTTTTCACGTGTTTTAATACGTAACTACGCCATACGGGTAATCCCTGACGATGTTCTCAAATTTTGAACTATGGATACGTCAGAGTCACTTCCATAGTTTTATTAGTACATGACCTCGTTTTTAGACGTTTTTTAGCCCCCCTGACTATTGATACGTTTTTTTCGTAGAATTTTTGAACTTTATTTTATAACGCCTCAAAAATACCTCTTTTACAGGTGGCAAATTCACATTTTTATTCGGCACAGGAGGGATTATGCCCGCCATTTTTTCAGCAGATGGAATTTCTTGTACGGGTTTTATTATGGCAGGACATAGCTCATCTAAAAATGATTTAAAAAATCCTTTTTTGCACTTTTTTTCGTAACGAATATTACCGTATAACTGCTGATGTTGTTGCAAAACATTCGTGCCGATAGCTGTTGAACTTGATGAGTTAGCCCATGTTTGGGCTGCTGCTCCTCCGGCCTTAATAGGACATAGGCATTAGAAAGGCCATCAAAACCAGGTCCTTTAGAAAAATTAATTTTAAGACCCATTGTTAGACCAAAAGTATAAAGGGTAAAATTATACAGAATTTATACTCCATTTTTTGGTATATTTAGTTTTTCAATTTTTTCTCTGTAAAATCTGGAATTTTACGAATATAGCGGAAAAGAAGGACTTTCGAACAATTTCGAACATTTTCAGGGTTAGTTTGTTCTACAAGGTCTAAAATAATTTTCAATTATACATTGATAATAGCGAATAATACACCAAAAAATATACCATCGCTAGCACCGCCAAAGCACACAACTTTTTGGAAAAACCATTGCTATACCAAGTTTTGCCTTAAAAATAAAATTAAAAGATAGCAATTTGGCCACCAAAAAATTAGCAATTTGGCCATTTTTCTAAAAATAAAATTTATCCTAGCCGAGGCAAAAAAACCAATATAAAACACCTGAATTGGATCCAGAATGCTTTGATTTCGTCAACAATTTTTGCTGATTTCCATCAATGGATTCCAACTCCTCCGATATTTGGCCATTTGCTTGCCGAACTTCCAATTTTGGCCTCACAATTCCTGCGACGATTTGCTTCGGTTTCAGTGTAAATTCGATGGGTTCCTCCAAATTTATGGACATAGTTTGAAGGGCCATAAAATGGCAAAGAAAACATGCAAAAAATAAATGGAAATTCATATTTCCTGAAAAATGGGATATTTTATATTTTTGGGTTAATTTGAGGCTGGAAATACTGATTTCTATGACAAAAATGGTATATAAACGCCAGCCTATAAAAATAAATAAATAAATAAATAATTAATTCTTTTACGGTACCTTCCATTTATTCCTACCCTGGAAAATTGGAATACCTTTAAATTGCTAAATTTGTTTTATGAATTTTTATGATTTTTCAGGATGAGATAAACTGGATAAGTACCGATTTTGTTATTAGTAAATGGTTAATTGAGCAAAATTATCGTTGTTATAATTTTTTGTCCAAATATGTGGTCAAGATCTAAAACTAAACATTTCCGGTGCAACCTGTTTAGTGGTTTCAATTCTGTTTTCATTTTAGTGCCATTTGTCACAACAAAATACAAAGTATGAATTTAAAAGAAAATTGAGTTGGAAGTCTCCATTACGATTTTAATTAATCAATATTTTTATAATTTAAACATGGTTTTGGATGTATATAAAAAAATATTTGCCTTCGCCATTATTACCTATTTTTCTTTTTATTATTTCTTAATGCCACAGGATGAAGATGTATTTCCTGAAAGTATTGTCATTTTTTTGGAAATTGTATGCTTATCAAAAAACTTACCTATATGCTAAATAAATATTCATTATTTTATTATATGTAATGATATAATATAAAAATAAAATCAATCCAAAATAATAATTTCAATATCCACAATCGTCAGAGGGATACATAATATATTTTAATTTATTGATACAAAATTAATTATAATGTACATTCTATGAGTTTTGATTTGGTATAATTATAATATTAACTAAAAATTGGCAGCAAATAAATAGTGTAATTTTAATTTTTGGTTACAATGAAGATTAAAAAATTGTTAAATAAAAATATATAAAAAAAATGTAGTTCGGTGCAGAATGCTTCATTTTGCAGATTTGGCGCAGGAAAGATCCTGTAAATACTACCAATTAGGCTCTCAATTAGTTAGTTAGATTTGTTAGACAAAAAGTATAAAAGGCAAAATTGTTTAGGATTTTATGCTGATTCGAATGGTCTTTCTAATTTTTCGAATTTCCCTAAAAAATTCGATTTTTGTCGAAATTTTCGAAAATTCGGATTCTTCGATAAAAGGGAAATTTATGGAAATTCGAAAATTTAAAGACCATTTGAATCAGCATGAAATTCGAAACAATTTCGCTTTTTATGCTTTTTGTATAACAAGTCTGACAACAAATTTTTAAGGACAAGTAATTATTTTCGCTTAAACGACTCATTCCTTCTAGAAAGGAACTTGACGATATATTTATTAGCAGTTATTATCGAATTATTATCCTGCTGAAGACGACTCCGGTCATCCGGATCCAAAATTCCAATTGCTGGATCTTGGTTACAAATAGGCCGAACTTCCCATTCCGGTTTTGCTGATTTTAACGATTTTCGTGATTTCGGTCACTTGTTTTAGGAGAATTCCATTGCTGAAAAACCCTACATTAAATTCTATATTATAAGACCTAAGACCTTATATTTTTCAACCCCCATGGTTACGGTATATAGGAGGGAGGCATCCATTATAAATTTAATTTTCGTTTATAAATGCAATTTATTTTGGTAATCCAAATAAAATTCAACTATTGGCGGGAATTGACGATCAAAAGGGTGTATTATGTGGATTCTAATCGATTATTATTAATCAAATAAAGCTATAAAATTATCAACCCATATTTCCGGAAATTCCGATTCATTTTTGTCATCATCAACAACAGTATAAATCATGAATCAAATCCAAAATAAAATCCAAATATTTCTTTCAATTACAAATCCATAAAATTCCCGAAGGTACACTTCCATTCTCCTTAGGTTTCGCAAATCGCGTCCTCGGGCACCTGATTGTTCATGTTCATTGCGAACAGCTCATTAGTGGTCTCCTGCGAATGGAGCCAGCACTCGCCTCTCAGATAGGCCAAAATGCCCTTTGCAGTGGGCCTATGCTTCGGGTCGGTTTGGAGGCAAGCCTAAAAAATTTGGGGGAAAATTTTTAAAAATTCAAAGTAAAATTGAATTTTGACGAAAAAATCCAAAAATTAGTACTTGTGAAAATTTAGACATATTTTTTGCGAAATTCTGAAAAATTCTTCATCATCATTCAAAATTTCTCCTAGGCGAAATCCAAATCTGCTTACTAAAAATGGAAAAATTAATTTTCCTAAAGAGGGTTCAAACCCATACATCATTTCCCATCCCACGAGAATATGCGATTATCCACTTGGCAGTGCCAAATTTTGAAATGTCTAAAACTCAATTTCTTATTATTTTGGATCGGGAAAAGGACCAAAAATATATGTGAAGAAATTCCATACTAAGCTACGATTTTCCAATAAAAAAATTTCCATTCAAAAGTCAACGGGTACAAACTCCTGAGGAAGTCGATTTTTTTGAATGTTTGAAGATTTTCCTTTTTTGGACACTTCGAAAGTTCGAATTTCGGCTACTTTCGAACGTCCTATTCGAATTTTGCTTTATGGACCTTCAAAAATTCGATTTGAATTTTCCGGACCCTTCTAAATTTCGCTTACTAATGGTCTTATCGATATTTCGATTTTTCGGTTGCTATGTCGTAAAACTTAAAAACCGCCATAATGGGGCAATCTGGCTGAAAACTTTTTTTTCAACCTTGTTAGGCAGAAATTATAAAAAGCCATTGTGCAGAATTTTATGCTCTATATTCTTGGTATTTTTAACTTTCAAAAATTCGTCCAAAAGGTTCGAAATTTTCGTGAAGAAACCAATTTTTGACTTTTCAAAAAATTTCAAACTTTTGGCCAAATTTTGAAAATTTAAGAATACCAATAGGTAGGGAATTAAATTCTGCAGAAAGGCTTTTTTTTATTTTCGACCTATCAAGTCTAACAAAAAGTTTTAGGCCAGACTGGCCACATTGGGCCCCACATTGGGCTAAAAATTCGCGTTAAAAATGAAAAATTAATTTTCATTAAGAGGGTTCGAACCTATACATCATTTCCCTCTCGCGAGAAAGCTATTTGGCCTTTTTTAAAGACCCAGCACCCTCCTTCTCACCCTGACAATGCGCCACAGCACCGCCACATCATGCTGTTGCTTCTCCAGCTGCTCCTCACTCGGGAACGGCACATTTGGCGCGATTGTCTCTGGACGAACGTAATAGTTGCGCCAACAGTTCATTTCAGCGAGCGGATGTGCAAGATGATCGCACAGCATTTCTAAGGGGCTCTAAAAAAGAAATAAAAATACTAAAAAATAATAAATCGAATGGCAAGAATTTTGTGCAAAAGCTGGAGATGGATGCCAGCCATTTAACTCGGTTCAAACATAACTTTTAGAAAAGAGTTTGGCGTCACAAAACACAGCAAAAAATAAGCAATAAAATGAGTTTAAACCCATTCGAATTGGTTCACCCTAAAAAATTGGCCAAATTCATGTATTTATTTATTTATTTTGGCTATAACTTTTGTCAGAACAGGCCAATTCGAACGGGCTTTGGTTGATTTTGTAGCCAATTTTTTGCACAATTTTTTAGACACCAAGTGCATTTTTCTAGATTTGTGGTTTGGGGTGCAATGTCGGTGGTGCAACCGGCCGAATCGAATCCCTGTCAGGATTGGAATCCGAAAATTCGCGATCCCGGGTTAGGGATTGGGATTGAAAATTTTGGGCATTCTATTCGAGGAGTCCAAAATACTGAAAATCGAATTTGAGTATCGAATATGAGTGTCCGGGATCTCGAATGACCCGAAGCCGGGATTCCGAATCCCGAATATCCGGAGGATTAAACCCTAGATGGGATAAAATTTAGAATATTTTCGCAAAAATATGATTTTTTGACAGAATAAGTTAATATTTGGTGGATTTTTTGAAACTTTTTGTTCGGCGGTTTTTTCGGTAATTGAGAATTGTTTTCGGTGGCGGTTTTCGGTAAAATTACCGAAAAATACCGAAAAAATAAAAAATCTTTCGGTCAGTAATTTTCGGTTACACTACCTTTGCCGAAAACCAAAAATTACCGAAAATTACTGATCGGTATTACCGCCCAGAATGGCCAATCCTGAAATCGCTATCCCGGACCCTGAATTTCCGGAGGATCTATCCGGCGGGTGGGGATCTCGAGAAAAAGGATCCCGAATCCCAAATTTCCGGAGGATTAAAAAAAAAATTTTTCAAAATCAATAGCACCTTCCCCTCTGGCGACAACATCTCGTAGAACAGCGCACCCATGGACCAGATGTCCGATTTGGAAGTGGCCTGTGAAAAAATGGTGCAAAAATTCCGATAATATTTTTTTAATTAAAAAAACTAAAACCAAGACATAGTACGGCATTTTCGCAATCTCAGGATCCAGAATGGTCTTATGCATTTCGGGCGCCAAGTTCCTGAGCAATCCAAACCGTATGCCAATGCGTAAGGATGCCTTCGGGTCAACCTGCGAAATCAACCAAGACAAAAAATATATATACTGTACATACCGTAAACCCTCTATTATATGTACGACATTTGCGGCCCCGGCACCACGCTATAATTCAGTTCAAATCAAACCTAGAGAAATGAGTTTGGTGTCAAAAAATAGAGCAAAAAATTAGCTACAAAATGAGCCTAATAAGCCTGTTCGAATTCTGTCCACTGTGAAAGAAGTTATGGGCGAAATAATAAATTTGGCCAACTTGATAATATTTTGGCCATAATTTTTTTTTACAGTTGGGCAATTTGGATAGGCTTTGGCTCTATTTTTTGACAACAAATTCATTTTGCTAACTTTCATATAAAACCGAGTTATATGCGAATGGGCTGCAAGTGAAGCGCCGATTCAATGCAGGGCTCCCAAAATACCTCAGAAACCTGACATTTGTCAGCCATGTGCCGTAAGGCATACTAGCCAAAAATATAAAAGCAAATTTTTGCAAAATTTTATGCTCTACCTTTTGGCCTTTTTAGTTTTTCAAAATTTGTGCAAAATTTTTGAAATCATCGAAAAACAAGGTTTTATCGAAAAAAATTTCATATAATTTTTGGAGAAATTCAAAAACAAAACTAAAACAAGCAATTTTTTTTTGCAAAATCGTTATAAATGCATAAAAACATTAAAAACAATATTATGGGGAATTTTAGCGATTTTTCATAATTTTGGCCAATTTTTGGTCGATCGTATCGAAAATGGCCTCTGACCCTAGGGGGGGGGGGGGGGGTCAATCCTACATCATATGGGTCCCAGATGTTTTGTGAAAAACATTTTATAACTCAAAATTTTCAAAAAAAAAAATTCACCACAATTTGGTCCCTTTGCGCTTTGGTCAACTTTTGGTCGTATTTTTCCGGGTTGAACATCAATGCAGGGCCAAAATCGACCAATTTGATGATCAGTTTGTGTTTTTTGTTGTGCAAATTCATCCGGAAAAAGCCATTCTCCTGGTCTTCCACGAACATGAAATTTTGCAACGATAAATCCAAATGGACACCAACTAGAAAAATAAATAAATAAATTATTGCATGGTATACCGTATTTCCTCTAAAATAACCCGGTGCTCTAAAATAAGCCTCCCCTTTGAGGGGGTTTGAAAAAAATAAGCTGGTGTTCTAAAATAAGCCACCCTTTCCTTCTTGACAGCAACCATTGTTTTGATTATGGTGGTCTTGATAATTCGT
Source organism: Rotylenchulus reniformis (assembly GCA_001026735.1). Lineage (NCBI taxonomy): Eukaryota > Metazoa > Nematoda > Chromadorea > Rhabditida > Hoplolaimidae > Rotylenchulus > Rotylenchulus reniformis. Next base: position 50,027 of record LDKF01000114.1, on the reverse strand, counting down.
ACATTGACATTTCGTACACTGATGATTTTCCGAATGTATTAATTCGGCTCAAACTCAATAATGAAAAATGTTTTTTGCATCATAAGATAGAACATTAAATTAGCTACAAAATGAGTAAATGAGTCTAAGCCAGTCTGGATTGGTCAATTGAGTAAAAAAGTTATGGCCAAGGTAATCATTTGTATTGACCAATTTCCAGCTACGTGTGATTAGCTTTGGCTATGACTTTTTCGTAATTGACCAATTCAAACTGGCTCAGACTCTTCATAGTTAATTCAATGATCTATCTTTTAACATCACGAAAAATTTTTCTAGGTTGAATCTAATAAGCTGATGAGTTATTAGGCTTAGAAATTGGTGGTGTACGAACTGTGAGCGATCCGATAAAATTCGGATTACTGTCATGTTTACCGCCAGATCAGACGGCTTCAAATGGATTTTTGATTAACGAAATTTGTAATTGTAAAGCAGATTTTCGCAGAATTTGACTATGATTTTTTTACTTTATAAATTGTTTAAGTAAATCTTAGCTAAATTTTATTTTAAAAAATATACTAGGTAGTTCGAAAGGGGGTTCGAAAAAATAAGCCAGTGCTCTAAAATAAGCCTCCCCCTTCAGTGGGTTTGAAAAAAATAAGCCGGGAGGCTTATTTTATAGCCTTTACGGTAGCTACGGTAAGTAATAAGTAAACTCCATCAAGGATGCGTTGTCACTTTTTTGAAATTTTTTTGAAAATTCGGAATTTACTTTATTCCTACATCTTATTACTTAATAAAAAAAACTTTCTCCTTATTTTCCACTGAATTTTTTTTTAATTTAGCTTGATTATTTTTTAATGCATTTATTTTTATAGAAAGCAAAATAGGAGTGGTTAGCTTTAGTAATAGGAATTTTGTGGGATTAGATTAGGGGAAAATAGTATTTATTATCTATCAATTGAAAAATTTATAAAAAAATTTTTTTTTAATTTGAATAATTTTTCGTTGTTAATTTTTTCAACCTAATGGAATAAATCAAGAGTATTATCTTAATGCATAATTTTCTTGATTTTTTATTTGGATAAAAATATGGCTTTAAAAATGGTTTAAAATTGTCAAAAAAATTTTTTGGAACGGCCCGGAAGAGGCCTGTATCCAGTCCATTTTTGAATTACATTCATGGAATTTCTCCATGGCCACCTTTTGAAAAAGTGGTTTAAAATTGTCAAAAAATTTTTTTTTGGAAAAATAAAAAATTTTATTCCGGACCAGGCTTGGTAGTTCATATGGGCTGGATTTTTTTGACTTACATTCATGGAATTCCTCCATCGCTCGCAACATGTCATAAAACAAATGTGCGGTCAATGCCACTTTGTCCACATTGTTGATGCCGTACAGGTGCCAAAACTCCCACAGGTCCATCAGGCCCAACTCCATAGCCAACTTGATTTTCCCCTCAGCTGTTTGTTCACTGAAATATTATTTTTTCCCTGGGTTTTTTGTCGGAAAGATTATGATGTTAAAAATAGAGCAAAAATTTGGCTACAAAATGAATAGTCATAGCTCGACTATTACTAGTTGATCGTCATTAATCTCCGCCAGTCGGCCGCTTCTAGTCGGACGCCACTAATAGGCCGCTACTAGTCGGCCGCCACTAATTGGCAGCAATTAATCGACCGCCACTAATTGGCAGCCATTAATCGGCCGCCACTAATTGGCAGCCATTAATCGGCCGCCACTAGTCGGCCGCCACTAATTGGCAGCAATTAATCGACCGCCACTAATTGGCAGCCATTAATCGGCCGCCATTAGTGGGTCGCCACTAATTGGCAGCAATTAATCGACCGCCACTAATTGGCAGCCATTAATCAGCCGCCACTAGTCGGCCGCCACTAATTGGCACCAATTAATCGACCGCCACTAATTGGCAGCCATTAATCGGCCGCCACTAGTCGCTCGGACACGGGTGGGCCTATTCCGCCGAATTTACCCTTTGTACAGGCGAATTGCGTGTTTTGCGCCCGCATCGGCCAACACTGTCAATGTGCCCAGCTCATTGCGCAGTCTCTCACCAATTTCTGGCAATTCGTCTTTGAGCCAAACCTCCTTCACCGCCATACATTTGCCGCCCAGCAACATCTCGGAGCTGGCATAATAAACCTGAAAAGGAAATAGCCAAATTTTGAAAATTGAGCCCTTTTCTTAAGAAAATTCGCGATTTTTTTATCCGTCCATCTATAGTGCTGGCAATCCCGATAAGGGCTGCCGTTACAGTTCGGAAAATTCTTAAGGAATTTACCAAGTTTTCACTAGAATTTCTTTTAAATTTCGAAGGATTAGTCAATTTTAAAATTTTCTTTAAAAATTAAGGTTTTCAAATTTTTCTTAGGGTGTGGCCAAAAAATGTGGCCAGTCTCAAAAACTTTTTTTTAAATGTTAGGTCAAAAGTATAAAAAGCAATAGCACAGAATGTTATGCACTCTCTTACCATATTTATAGTTTTTAGAAATTCGGCCAAAAAGATCGAAATATACCCTAAATACCCTTTTTTCGATATTTCGATATTTTTTTCGATATTACCTTTTTGGCCGAATTTTTAAAAATTAAAAATACCAGAATCAGCATAAAGTTCTGCATAACTTTGTCTTTTATGCTTTTGGCCTAGCAATCTTTGAAAAAAAGTTTTCGACCAAAATTTTGCCATTTGGCATTTTTTTAATGTCTTAGCACCTTATAAATTTACCCGTTTGCCCGTCACTATGGGCCGCTGCCTGTGAATGGTGAAGAATGTGTTGCCGATCTTTTCGACGACGGTTGCGTCATGTTTATGGTCACAACGAGTTTTTGCGTTCTCCAATCTGCCAAGGTACAGTTCCTCCAGCAAACTCACTAAATAGAAATTTTTGTTATAAATTTTTTTAAAGATACAGACCGTGGGTGATCTCAAAAGGTGCCAATATGGCCACAAAAATATTCAAAATTCGAATTTTGATATAATTTTTCGATTTTAAAAAAACTTTAAAATTTTTCATTGAAATTTGAAAAAAAGTGTGGTAAAAATTTTGAATTAAAAAATGATAGTCTGGAAATCCAACATATTTTCACACCAAAAACAATTGGTCAAAAATGGGAGCAAAATTTTTTTCACAAATCACATGATTATGATGATTTTGGAAGTACATTATCTACCCAATTTCAAATCAAAAAATGGGCCAAAAAGGCAAGGATCTGGGGGTTATTATTTAAAAAAAGTTTAAAATTTAAATTAATATTAAACGACAAAATGACGAAGGTCACCTAATAAAAAATAAATAAATATAAAAGACAAATTGAAAGGTTAGAAATTGAATTGGTTAAATCGCTAAAAATATATTAATTAGCAAATTTTTCAGATTTTATTCAGAATTTCACATCTCTCGCAATCGTTGGTGGCATTGTAGGTATCGAAAAGCAGTTGGAAATCCACTTTGGCATCGATGTCGGCTTGAAATTTGTCTTTCATAATTGAAACTAAAATATTTTTTCATTTTTAGAAAATAATAAAAATGTAAAGTTACCTTTTTGTTTGATGGTTTTTGCTCTGTGTTCCCGGAAAAATTGCTCAAAATCAATAAAATCCGCCCCTATCTGCTGAAAAGTTGGATTAAATAAGGAAAAAATTTTTTAAATTTAAAATCCATACCAAGTACCTGATTTTTTTTAAATAATTTTCTCTCTTATACTTTTTCTTAGCAAAGCAAGCTTCAAAAAATTTTACCAGCCAGGTTTTTGCGTCCTAGCACCGGATGAACAAATGATCATTTTATAATTATTTGTATTAATATTTTTAAATTTTATACATAAAATAACCCATCAAAATTAAGGCTCCATGAAAATCCGACAATATGTAATATAAATTTAATAAAGTTTAATTTTGTTCGCAAAAATGAAAGAATTATTAAAAAGGTGGCATGACTCTGCTTTAAAAAATTCGAATGTTTTCACGAAATTCGGGTTTATAGGGAGTCAAATTTTCCAAAAATTTTCATAGATTTCGGGGTTATTTTTTTGTATTTTCCAATAAAAAATTGCTTTTTTAATAGTTTATATAGTTAAATACGATCGGAGTTTTTTTTCAAATTTATCATCTTATTGTTGAATTTCAGGGCACAAAATGTAAAAATACCTCTTCGCTTGGCATTTTGGCATTTTTATTCGCCATAGGGTGAATATATATGTCCGTCCTTTTTTCGGATGGATTTTTTTGGATGATCATAACAGGACAAAAATCATCTAAAACTCGTAAAAAATTAAAACTTTTTTTAGCATTCAGCAACGAGTATTACCATATGAATTTTGTTGCCAAACATTCGTTCCTCTGATTACAGCAGAACTCGATGAGTTGGCCCAAGTCTGCTGGGTTGCCGATCCCCAAGTTGCTGTCTGAATTAATAGGAATATATCCGAATTTTTTTTTGTTTCGACTAAAACCATTGCTAGCACAGCCAAAGTAGCAGCGCATAATTTTCTAGCAAAGCCATTGTAGCGGGATTTGGTGACTAAAATAAAAAAATCTTTTTTTTTGTTTATTTTAACAATTTATATATGTTGTAGCCGATCTTGAATCCGGGAGCCAAACATTTGGAAAAAAACACTTTTTGGATATGAACTCAACAACTTAAGTGCTAAAACATTAGTTTGGGGAGGGGTTTACAACACATTCTGAAAATCTCAACATTTTTTGTTCATCCGAACATGCTCAAAACATCATTCGAACATCAAAACATCGACAAAATGTTCAGATGATGTTTTGACCATGTTCAGATGTGAAAAATTATGAAACTTTCAGCATATGTTTTAGAGCCCTAAGATAATGTTTTTCAATTGTTCAGCAGATGTTTGGAAGTGGATTCAAGATCGGCTGAATATTCAAGTTCGGCTACAAAAATATATTAGGATGGTCGGGAACTTCAGGTCTACATGGAACCAAAGAGAACAGGCTCCACTATTTGTGAACCGAAAAACAAAAATACTAGAGCCCGGGGCCGGACCCGTGCCTTTCCCAGCTTCAGGGTCCGGGTCCGGCCTTTTTGGGGAGGAGCTGAGGATCCCGGAGCCGGACTTTCCCGAACTCGAGATTCCGGGGATCCGGTCCAGGTTGTTACCAAATCCGGGTCCGGGATTTAAAAAAAATCTCGCTCTAAAAACTACACAATAAACAACCAAATAACCACGGGTATCCCATTCCAATCTGATTCCAAAAGGGGTATATTTTCAAAATAACCCGCTAGATTTGGAGGATATTAAGCAAATTTAACAGCATTTTTTTGAGAAAAAATATAATACCTGAATCGGATCCAAAACTCTTGGATTTGGTAGACAATTTTTGCCGAATCCCATCGGCGTGGTCAGGTCAATAGAACCCAGTTCATTAGAACCCAAAAACTTCCCTTCAAACAAAAACTTTTTTTTAGACGTTGCTAGGCCAAAACTATAAAAAGCAAAAAGGTTTAGAATCTTAGAACCCCGCTTATGGCATATTTGGTTTTTCGAATTTCCCTGGAAACTTTTGAAATTTTTGAAATTTTCGAAAAAATGCAAAAAATCGATAATTTTTCGAAATTTCAAAAGTTTTCAGGGAAATTCGAAAAACCAATTAGGCCATAAGCGGGGTTCTAAGATTCTAAACCTTTTTGCTTTTTATAGTTTTGGCCTAGCAACGTCTAAAAAAAAGTTTTTGTTTGAAGGGAAGTTTTTGGGTTCTAATGAACTGGGTTCTATTGACCTGTAGCCCCATCGGCGGATTCTTCCAACTCCTCCACAATTTGGCCATTTGTGTGCCAAACTTCGGCTTTTGGTCTCTCAACTGCTTTGGTATTTTCCTTCGGTTTCAGCGTAAATTCGATGGGTTCCTCCAGATTGATAGACAATGTTTGGAGGGCCATAAAATGGCACAAAAAATGTGCCATAATCAAATACAATTTCATCTTTCCTTACAATTTGGTAACAATAAAAAGTATTAAAAAAAAAGAATTTTTAAGAAAAATTATGTGAGGAATAAAGCAGTTATATCAAAAAATTAAGATATTTTTTTTGAAAAATTCATAATCAAATATTCAATTATAAATGTGTGTAATTTTGAATTATCGTTAAAATTATATAAAATAATTTAGCAATAATTAATTCAAATGATTACTGTATTCCTTGTTTGTATTTGAAAAATAAAAATAAAATTGTGTGACATTTTCACCATTTTATAGTTGAACAATTTCCTATATTCTAATTTTCTCCAACCCATGAAATTGTGGCATTTGCTCATTTTGTGCCAAAAAATGTGTCAAAAATATATTACGGAAATTTTGACCAAAAATGATGGCGAAAAATGTGTCATTTTTATATTTGAAAAATAAACAAAATAATTAACTATTTCCGTCTGATGCTCTCTTCTCGTGGAGAATTTTTTTGAACATTTTTGTGTGAAAAATAAATATAATTTTTTGAATCTTTAAGTCATTTTTGCACGGTTTCTTTGACCCAAAAGTGCGCTAATGGCATTAAAAAGTGCCAAACCTAATGGCTTAAATAGCATTTAAAATATTAATATTTTGAAAAATTGACAATTGATTTAAAAATATTAAAGATAAATAAATAAATGTAATTATTATCATTTAAAATAAATATAAAAATTATAATATTTATGGAGGAGCACGACCAACAATTAAAATCTTGTTTGAATAGCGCGAATCATTTAGGGTTCTAATGATATTTAAACACTACAAATTTATTAGAATTTTTTGATTTTTTAAAAAGCCGCTTCTGGATTTTAACATTATTTTTTGTGGTTGAAGATTAAAAAAACAATTAATAAAAAATTTTAAAATATTTAGAGGTTTTTTATAATTTTTTTAACCTGTATTTTACAGGATTTGGTGCAGGATAAATCCTGCAATTTGGTGCAGAATTATTCCTTCTAGTTATTTTTTAGAAAAAATCTTGTCATTGAACAGAACAACAGAACTGGAACAAAACTTACGAAAAATTTTTGGAACAAGAATAAAACAGAATTTCTGTATCGATTTTCAAGTACAGAACAGCAGGAATAAAAAAGGTTGTTCATTATTAGCAAAAAGTAAATTTGCAGAATTACTATATGGAGAATAATTTTAAAAATAAATAAAAAAACAAAGTCCTTTTTATTAGGGTCAGATAAACAATTTAACAACCCATGGATTTGTCAATTATGAAATTCGGCATAAATATTTTCATTTGTTGTATTTGATCACAGATCGATCTGCTGATCTTTCTCAAACTCGGATTTGCGTTGCTACCAAGGCCACCAGTGCAATGATCATGTACCATGCCATGCCAATTCCCGCCATTCTCGGCATTGCCCCGTTGATCCGGTAGAAGAACGGCACCGTGTCCAGGGGTGCCTAAATGGACAAAAAATATTTTTAATGAAATTTATTTTTTAAGATAACAAAAATGGCATTACTTGAGGGCCTAACTTCGAAAAATTTGTTATGAAAAATTACAAAAAAAAAATCCTAGAAAATCATATGTAGAGTATTTGTATCTGATAGATATTTGATTTTACAACTCATATTCGCTGTTTTAGAGGTATAAGTCATAAATTTTTTGGCCATAACAATATAATATTTTTTAAATACCGTATTTTCTCTAATATAATGGTATACCATTATATTTTTCAACCTAAACCAAAAGTTACCATTATATTAGAGATTACCATTCTATTAGAGTTTACCACTCTATTTTTCAACCTCCTTCTCTGAAATATAAATTATTTTAATTTGAAATCGCTTCAAAATTCTAAGGATTAATCACTCAACAAATTCATTTCCATTGTTTAATTTGGCATACTTACGGCATTCTGCCAGTTTTTTATAGTTTCTTCGGCTACGATCGATAGCCCCCATTCAGTATACTCCCCAGAACGAAATATGTTCACTATTAATTAAATTCGTAACTTGTAAAAATAAAAAAACTTTATTCATATTTCTTTAGTTACCTAAGTCTTGGTTTTATATTTTAAAGAAAAAAATAGATTTGTTTTTTCTATGCAAAAAAACCCAATAAAGCCTAGAAAAACAGATTTAAATCACTAGTCCGATCTCTACAGAAAAGTCTAAAAATGAATAATGGTTTTTTGAAAATAGATAGTTATATTTCATGTTATCTAGCCAATTATATTGGAAATTGGTCTATTTTTTCAAGCTGGATGTTTCAAGTTGGATCATTTTTTGGTGATCCGATCTGATTTGGATCATGATCCAGCGTGATCTGATCCGTCCCGAGTAGTCGGTTCAGATTAGATATTTTTCCATAAATTTGATCATCGGTAATACTAATTATTACCATTATATTAGAGATTACCATAGTATTTTTCAACCTCGGCCAAAAGTTACCATTATATTAGAGATTACCATTCTAATAGAGATTACCATTAAATTAGAGAAAATACGGTATAAGAAAATTAAAATAAATCTTTATTCCATTTTCCCACACCCTGCTCACATCGTAATCCCTCAACAGAACTTCACCGGCGTACCTGAATAAAAAACTTTTATCATTTTTTGAATGTGCATTAAATAACATTTACAATAAACTAGTAGTTTGACAAAAAAAATTGGCCAATTTGGCCCTTTTTGCTATTGGTTGGGGGTTTTGTCTAATTTGTATCCTATTTTTTGGTAAAATTTTCCAAAAAAAATTTTTTTTGTTGAAAACATTGTAAAACTAATTTCCTAGAGGCAGTTTTTTACGCTGAATCCGAATTTGACGTCCGTTTTGACGTCCGACATTATCTGATGCAATTTTTTGACGTCTGAAATTTTTGACGTCAAAATTTTTTTCAAAATTGAACATTTATGCATTGAAATCAGTGAAATACAATAAAATAAATGTTCACATGTCTTCGTATGTGCCGTATTCCCGCACCGACCAGAAATTTTGGAAAAAAAATTTTGACGTCAAAAATTCCCGACGTCAGAAAGTTGCGTCAGTTGACGTCGGACGTCAAAACGGACGTCAGATTCGTATTCAGCGTCAAAAACTGGCCCTAGGACGTCATTTTGAGGCATTTTGGACAAAAAAATATTTTTTTGGAAAATTTGACCAAAAATAGGATACAAACTAGACAAGTACCATTGGTTGGACTATTGGCATAGGTCTTGTTCGGGACATTTTTGGTCATTATGGTACAAATTAGCAAACTTGATATAATTATGGTGCAATTTGGCCAATTTGCCCTAATTGACAAAAAAGTACAATTTGGCCACTTTGGCACAATTTTGCCAGTTTTGCAGGGTTAGTCTGGTCAATACCATTCGGCCAATTTGTACAATTTAGCCTGGATTTGTCCGTTTCAAACATTTTGGACTAGACATGTTTCGATTTTTACACTTTTCCCTATTTTTTCAGGAACGTTTGATAAATTTTAACCGGAATTATAACGCCTTTTTCAGTTTTATTACGGGTCGTTTTTCTGCAGATTATTATATAATAAAATTACGCTATTTCTTGCAGATGTGCTTATTTTAGACCATTTTCAATTTTGCCTTTTTTCAATATTTTGGCAATTTTTGGCCACTTACACCGGCGACTGTTCCCCTTTATTCCCGTCCTTCCATTCGCCCTTCGGCAGAAATACATCCCGTTTTACTTGGCCCTTCTTCAACACCGGGGCTACCACCTAAGAAATTTTTTAAAAATCATAAAAATTTCTTTAAAAAATTTTACCAATTTCCAGCCGACCATATATTGGTCTTTGCATCCGTAGGCATAGGTGGCATTGTCGCTGGCCCACCACATTGGACTAAAATGTAAAAAAACACTTTATTATTAAATTATTATTAAATCGAAATTTTCAAATTGTAAGGTCAACAAAATTTCCCAATTATTTTTATTTTATTTTTTTAATAAATTTTTCCCATAATGTATGTAAAATTTTTTGGGATTCAAGTGAAGTCCAATTTTTAAAAAAGATAATATAAATTTTGGATCTGAAAATTTAAATAATTTTATAATACAAAAAATTATGTATTTGTTATTCCTTTTTTGCATTCAACGAAAATAATTATATTTCAAAATATTTAATTAAAAAAGATCTTTAAACCCATATAAAATTTTTTGTAAAAAATCAGTATGTTTCTGTTTTTATTTAAAACAAAAAGCAGAACTTCTAATCACAGCAATAAATTCCCATGATTCATCAGCAAATACAGTTACAAAATAAAAGAACAAAATTCAATTAAATTGGCCAAAATATTAAACCAAGAAAATAT
>LDKF01000114.1:3414-39665 GCA_001026735.1 Rotylenchulus reniformis | reverse complement strand
ATATAATGGGCCAAGTCAGATGGTGGATACCTTTGCCGTTTCGTACTAAAATATGTGTGAAAATCGAATTTTCCATAAAGTGAATTGGCTGAACACTTTTTAATGGAATTATTTATATTTTTACAAATATTCTCTATAACTCGGTTCAAAGGAGGTTAGAAAAATGATTATGGTGTCAAAAAATAGAGCAAAAAATTAGCTACAAAAACAAAAAAGCCAATACATACCCAAATTGCTCCACTGTGAAAAAGGTTATGGCCAAAATACTGCAAAAATTTGACCAAAATCATATTTTGGCCATAACTTTTTTCACTGAGATCCAATTCGAGCGGGTTTAGGCTCATTTTCTAACTAATTTTTTACTCTATTTTTTTGACACCATAATCATTTCTCTAGATTTTGGTTGAACCGAGTTATAGCCAGTGTTGCCGATGATCCTCATTTTTCAAAATGATCTGATCCTGATCTGATCCTGGAGGTTGGATCATCAAAAATGATCTGATCTGATCTGATCCGACCCCTCGGATCAGGATCAGATCAGATCACGTCAGATCATGATATGGATCAGATCAGATCAGATCACTAGGATCATGATCCAAAATTTTTTTTTTCTGTTTTTTTCACATTTTTTTAATCCATCTTTTTGAGAAAGCATTAATTGCTATTACTTAGTAAGATTAATTAATTCAAAATAATTTCTTACTATTAAGAAAGCAGTTTTCAATTGTGTTCCTTCAACATATTGAATTGTAAGCCAAAAAAAAATAAAAAAATCCATAGGGGCTCGGGGAGGAAAAGGGAAGAAAAAAATCGAAAATTAAGAGGAACAATTGATCATTTTTTTAAAAAAAAAGGGTCTAAAAATCTCAAAATTTTCTTCAGCGGCCCCAATCGGGCGCCAACACCCTAGAAATAAGATAGATTTTTTCCATAAACTGCAAAAAATGACCAATTTTTAAAGAAAAATGGCCTAGATTTTAAAAATTTTCTTTGGTGGCCCTAATCGGGGCCGCCGGCACCTTCTAAAAAATTTGTGATTAAACCCTGGGCATGGATAAGCCAGAGTTCGTATCGAAAATTTTCAGAAATAAGGATATAAAGAACAAAAAATAAGGATTTCACTGGAGAAATTCCTCAAAAATAAGGACACTTAGAAATGCGAAAATTCAAAAAATAATCAATTTTTGCATCATATTTGTTCCCTACCGACTATTTATGCGAGCAATATATTGTTTTTAATAAGAAAACCATAGAATTCATGGAATGAAAGATGATATTTTTATAAAAAAAATTTACGGGGAAGGGAGGGAAGCGGCGGTCCCGATAGGGGCCGCCGGGGAAAATTTTTGAGAATTTTCGACTTTTTTTCTTGAAAAAATTAATCATTTTTTGGTTTCAGATACCGGAGAATTTTTTTTTTAATATTTAGACCTTTTTCAGAAAAATGAAAATAGGGACAATCCTTATAAATAAGGACAGATACGAACTCTGGGATAAGCCCACGCCGAAATCCTAGATCCGCCCACCCCTGGTGGCACCAGGGGGTCGACCAAACAAATAAAAAAATCATTCGGCGGTCCCATAGGGCCGCCGGAGAAAACTCCAGCTTTTTCATTAAATTTCTTATTGCTTAAGCTATTTTTTTGACGAAATTTCTCTGTCTTGAAGAGTGATGGTAGTCACAATAGTCACCGGAGAAAAATTTGCAATTTTTGAGCTTCTTCCTTAAGGATGTACGTCAATTTTTATAATTTTTTTTTGAAAAAAATTAATTTTTCTCTGGTAATCGGTCGAAAACCGATTACCAGAGAAAAATTTTTGCCAGAAAATTTCAAAATTTGGGTCGAAAATGACCATTTTTCGAAAAAAAGTTTCAAATTTTTGGATCATTTTGGATCACATGAAAAAATGATCCAAAACATGATCTGATCCTGATCCAGGGGTTTCAAAAATGATCTGATCCTGATCTGATCCGGGACCTTGGATCAGATCAGATCAGATCAGATCAGATCATGGATCAGATCATCTTGGATCATGATCTGGAGGATCATCGGCAACACTGGTTATAGCGAGAGCTGCAAATGTCGGGGCCGCAAATGCCGTACAACCCATTAGATACCATGGAGGACATTCTTTAACTTCTACCGTATCACGGGCTCCCGGCTCTCCACGGCATCCCGTACACTTTCCAGGATGTACGGCATCCACTGTTGGCGAAGTGCCAACACGTGCTTGACCCGTTCGACCACCCGGAACTCGGTCTGGTTGAACACCGGATGCCATGGTGGGTAGGAGAATTGCATGGTCAGCAGGAAGGCATTGGCCTTTAAAAATAAAAATTAAAAATTAATTTTTATACCATTTTCTGTTAAAGCCTATACATAGCTTTAAATCCTAGGTACAAACATATTCAAACAATTATGTATGGTCTTATAGTTCGTAGAAAAATTTTTAGTTCCCAGAAAATGTTCGAATTGTTTAACCACAAACGGATAAATTTGAATTTGAGCATATTTTTATTGGCCTAGTAAATATTTGAAAAATTTTTCGTAAGAAAAATTTTAACCAATAAGGCACCTTTTAATGACCTATAAAATTATTAATATTCGGGAAAAATTTGGCCTGGGTAATGTAGTCCATTAAATTTATAAAAATTAAAAATTATTATCGATATTCCATGAATTTCAAATAGATATGATTTGATAACCCTTTAATCGGGTAATTATGAATTTTTGATTTTTGATTCTGACCCTTTCTGTAACTTAATATATCAATTCCGTATCCGAGCACTTTTGTATTTTTTGAAAATTCTAATTATTCTGCCTTTTTATAAATGAATAAAAATATTTTAATATTAAAATTTACTTGCGTCCACCGGATATATAGCTCCTCCGCCGGGGGTCGGCCCTTGATGTCCAAGTTGGGGTCGTGGTCAAGCCCGTTGCCGCCGATCATGTCCGGCAAGTTCCAATAGTAACCATGCAAGGAGGCTTGTAGGGCCCTAGGAATTTTTATAGGGTTTAGCGTAAATTTTAAGTAAGTTTCTAGAATTTTGCATGAAAATCTCCAACCTACCTTCTTGCAATTTTTCGTTTTCTCTCTAAATTTTTTTTACCATGGAATCAGCGTGGAAAGACCGCCTTCGCCTTCAGATTTGTCCCTAAAAATGGGCAAAAAATTTATAGAATTTACAAATTTCAAATTTTTGCAACCAATATGAGTTCCGGTCCATGGTCCGCATGAAAATGTTGGCATCCTGCGAATCGCTGCCGTATCGATTCTCCACGGCGGGCCCAAATTCGGTCGCAAAGAGGGCATAAGCGCGGCCGAAGGCTAAATTATATTCAGCGTAAAATTTTCATTGAATTAGAAATTTATTTTTGATACCAAAATTTTATGAAGAGGAAGTTTACCTTTATGAACTTTCTCTTTGCATCTTTTCTCTGTGTACTGTGTGCTCTTTTTCCGTTTTATTTCATTGCCATTTCAGCGAAAGATTCGCTTCGATAGATCGAGGATTCAAAGCAATTTATCGTATTTTCGGAAAAAACGCTTTTTTATAAAATAAATGATGAAAAAGAACAAAATTCAATTTTGGACTCCATAAAATTTTTGCGTAAATTAAGGCCAAAAATAAAGGCCAATCTGAACACCAAAAAATACACCAAAACGGCAGTCAAATATTAAAAAAAAATACTTTGAAAGTCACATATATGCAGAAAAAATATGTAAAAAAAGGTATAAATTTCATGGTATTTCCGAAAAAATTTTCTAATTATTCCAGAATTCCTCCCAATAGATCCGAGCTTAATTTTTAACAGTCTTTTAATTAATGGTTTGTTTATTATTTTAGCGCGCTACGTATTTTATACGTAAATTGTATATTGTCTACGGTTTTTTTCGTCTATCCGTGTCAAACAGTACCGTACCCCATATTTTCTGTACCGCATACTGGTACATCCCGAACAGTTATACTGGATATTAGTACTGGTTTTCTCAAAAATTTCTAACTCTAATAAATTTACCATTTGGATGCGAACCGTTGTACAGGGTGTAGCCCTTGGGGAACCAGTTTGTCTCGCCGGCGTCAAATTTGAACGTGTAAATTCCAGCCTAAAAATGATTTTTTTTCGAAAAATTTAAAATTTCCCAACTTTTTGCATATTTATGAGCTGTTCCCGCCACCAGTCCCTGGCATCCGGGTTGGTCAGGTCCAGGATCTGAAAATAGTTTATAAAAGTGATTTTTTCGCCTATTTTTAAATATTTATTTCTTTATTTACAATATTTTTATAGAATTAATATTTTAACAACTCTTACAACGATCGAAATAAAAAATGTTAACTTAAAAAAACAAGAGTCCTATAATTCCTAAATAAAAATGAAACTGAGGTCATGGTGTTGAATTATTTGGCGCTAATTCGAAGGAGGTCTTTTTTGAAAACCCACTAAAAGAGTTCCTTCCCACTTTTTTGGGTTTTTCCAATGCTTTTGCTTAAAAAGTAGTTAAAAAAGATAAAAAAACGCAAAAAATCCTTTTTTTGGTTTTCAAACGAAAAGTTTCCTCACCCTATTAGGTTTTCAAAAAAGATCTCCTTCAAATTAGCGCCAATTATTTTGTAGTGAATATACATTTACTAACTAGAGAAAATCCATCTGTATAAGATTTGATATTCGAAGGCTTTTCGAAGGTGTCAATTCGGTATTTTTTCGCATCCTAAAATTTGAATCTCAAAACGATTATTACAGATTCAGGGATTCTATTTGTATTCGAATTCGATTTTGCGACTTTCGCGGATTCAGCGATTCTATTTGTATAATTTTTTGAATTATATAAATTATTCAAAAAATTTTAAATTTTCTCACATATGCACACGGCTTTTGCAGGTCTCGGCCCTGTTTGTCCTTGGCCACCGGACAATCCCACCAATAGGACAGTGGCACATCGCCATCCGCTGTTTTCATGAAAATTTTGTTGCGCAACGCCATGTCCTGACCGTTGACAGAGTCCTGGTTGACAAACGGGTGCACCCAGGCTGAAATAATTCAAAAAAATGCGATAACGATAAGTTGGCTGAAATTTTGATAAAAAATTAGTGATGGAATTCTTTTGAAAAATTGTAATCCTCTGAGTTTTGAAAAAATTGCACAGAAAAAGAAAAAAAAATTTGGCCTAGGAATAGCTAAAAAAATCTAAGAAAACTTAAAAAACCAACCTTCTGAAAACTTTTTTTTTGTAGAATTTTTCTTCAGTATTGTGTCGAAATTTACATTTTATGTTGAATTTTTCTGCAACCCATATAGGCAATTTTTTGATTTCGATCTATTATCTTTTCTCTATTTTGTACCTGTCAGCCGTGCGCCGGTCTGGTTCCGGATGTGCGCGACCATTGCGCCAAAATCAGGGAACTTCTTGGTGTCAATTTGATAGTCCCCATAAGCCGTGGTCCACCTTTTTGGATTTTTTTTTATTAATTTTCCCCTTTTTATTTATAGGTTACATGTCGTCCAACTCCAGCTGCGAGATGGGCATGCCCTGGCGCTTGATCTCGTCCACAAATGCCTCCACCTATGCATTTTTTTTGTAATTTTATGCGATAATACCGCCCTTAAAAAGTCGAAAAATATTTGCCCAAAAATCCATATAATTAGAATTGCTTTTATTTATCAAGTGATATGAATAAAAAAATTATTGTTAGAAAAATAAAAAATCAGCATTTCTGGACCATTTTATGGAATTTTGATTTTTTAAACCCATGCATAATGCGAGATAGCTAAATCCTAACTATGTAAATTCGGTCATTAAATGCTGAAATGTTCTAAAAAATATTTATCGGCCCAATAAAAGAGAGGGGACCCAATTTTTTTTTAAATACCTGCGTCTGATTTACGGCGGTCCAATAGTTGGCCCAGGTTGACCAGATGGGCTTCTCCATCAGCAATGTGTCAGGAGCAGCTAAAAAATGAAAAATTGTATAAAATAATTTTTTAAATAAATCCATGAATTTTTAAACAACTGTTGGGATTGAAAAAATGATAAAATTTGACCCAAAAATATGTGTCTCCTAAAAAATTTTGTTGCAAAAATTTCTTTTATTGAGTTAAATTCTTCTTCAATATACGATTTTACCGGTTGGGGCCTTCAGAAATTTGGCAAAACATTTTTGATGAAAATCCTTCAGCGTCAGATTTCCGGTGCTGTCCACAGCCAGAGTGTACTCGAGATGATTGTTGCGCTTAAATAAAAATATATAAATGAAAAAAATTAAATTTAATTCATAAAAAACCTGTAGAAATTGGGAGCCCCTGAGCCGGGACATCAAGTTCAAATGGCCATCCTTGGATAAAAAATTGAAGAAAATTATTTTATTGTTTGGA
Organism: Rotylenchulus reniformis; assembly: GCA_001026735.1. Lineage (NCBI taxonomy): Eukaryota > Metazoa > Nematoda > Chromadorea > Rhabditida > Hoplolaimidae > Rotylenchulus > Rotylenchulus reniformis. The sequence goes on along the minus strand of LDKF01000114.1, from coordinate 33,288 downwards.
ATCGAGTATCGATTTATAAGTTTGATACACTATTTATGTTGAAGAAGAAAACAGCTACATGAAGATGTGTTAGTGTTTTTTTTTGAATTTTTCGCCATAAAAATCCGATAATTTCGGGCTATCATTGGTGAATTACACAACTACCTTGTTTTTCGAGCCGAAGTGCCAAAAGGCTGATTATCTATTTTTTTTATTTTACAATTTATTAATTTATTAGTAAAATAAAATGAACATATAAATATAAGTTTCTAAAGTCAATATAATTCTTAGAAAAATTTCATTTTTTTTTTGTTTTCTCGAATTTACTGTAAATTCTGTAATCTATGAGACTAACCCTGATGGAGGTCCACAAAGGGACATTCCATGGGACGTGCAGGGCCACCTTCTTGGACGAGAGCCAGTACCGCTCCTGGCCACTGGTTTTGGTCTATAAAACACAATATGTAATTGTTTTGATCCATTTTAATGAATTTTATTTTAATTTAATTTTTTGGTCTAAATTTTTTCCAAAGGTCAGAAAACTATCGTCATAAGTTTTTTTAAGGATAATTGCGCAGTTTAAGTCCACAATTATTCCAAAAAAAATTACGCAAACAATTTCAGTTTTTTTTTTGCATCGCTAAACATGTTCTCAAAAAATAAATAAATAAAAATAATCTGGGAAAAAACAAAAATTTTCAGAAGGGAATTCCTAACTAGTATTTTAGATGCGGAGGTTCAATTCAATTTGATTTTTTTGCATTTTTAAGGGTATTTCTAGGCATAAAAAATTGTTTGGAAGATTGAATAATATTACCTAGCAAGTTATTCCGAAGTAATTAAATAATCAAATTTAGGCGTAACCAGCGGGGCTGTAACTCAGTGGTAGAGTGCTTGCTTAGCATGCAAGAAGTCGTGGGTTCAATTCCCACCAGCTCCAGTTTTTTTTTAATTCTTCATACAATCGTGGACTTATTCTGCAAATACACCTTTTAGAATATTTTTTTATAATTTTTTAAATCAATTAATTTTCCAAAATATTTTTTCGAAATTTTCTAAGAATTTTGCCCTACAAATTGGTAAATGTCGTTGAGCACAAATTCCGCCTCGTCTTGCTGGACGGACTTGTCCATGGGCCATTGCAGCTCCGTCGGGTTGACGCCCCCGTACCAATGGGTGCCGTCCGAGTTTGTGATAATTTCTAGGCCATCCTTTAGAGGGAAAATTTTCGAAAAAATTTTTACAGGTTAGATTTTCTTGGCTATTTCTTGGTACGGCGGCTGAATTTCACACGATGGAACTGCAATGGACACCATTTTTATGATCTTTTTTAGCAATTTTTTTTTATAAAAGTGCCACAATGGCCAATATCCCAGGAATTTTTTTTATCCAAACTAGGTCTTTAACTAAAAAAGCATAAACTTACAAAATTTTTGCTAAAATTTGAATAAATTTTCGCAATTTTTTCGAGTTTGAAAATTTTAAGTCGGATAAAAGCTATGTGGCTCAATTTTTTTATAATAAATTTTCCCATCCAATATTGTTTAAAGGATAGAATTTATAAAGCAGAATTTTCTACATTACAAAACACTAAAAAATTCATGGATTTGTAACAGAAAATTTGAAAAAATTTTAATAATGCCAAATATCAAGTTCAGATCCCATCGAAGAAATTTTTTTAATATTTTCTGAATCTGAAAACAACAATCACAACCTCCTCCAGATATCCATTTTTGAGCTTTGAAAAATTTTGTCATTTTAAATTTTGGCTTATCTAGCGAGGTACAAAATAAATTCTGGGAAAAATGGACCAAGGCAGCACTTTTTAGTTTCACATCATTTTTAGGCAATATTTTTGCAGTTTTTTACATGGAAAATGTCGGCCATGACAAACTCGCTCATCGCTTCAAATTTGGAATTTTGTTGGATCATAGGCCACTCCAGTTCCATGGTGGTCGCTCCGCCGTACCAAAAAGTGCCATTTTGAGGGCCCAAATCCAGGGAATCCTAAAGGTTCATAAAAAAATCGAAATTTGCACAAAATTAGCAAATTTAAGTAAAAAAAAATGTTGAGAACTTCGAAAAATCATAATATGATGGCAATTAAGCGATGAGCGAATTCTTAACATTTTTGGCTAATTTACACTTTTAAAAATTTCTATTATAGCAATATACATACTTAAAAAATTTTATTATAGCAATATACGGTATTTTTGATTCACTAACTGAATTTAAAATTTTTTAAAAATGGAATTCATGATTTTATTAAACCATTTTTAGAGTATGTATTATCAGCCTAAATTTTTTGAGTAGAGAATTTTATCCCAATTTTGCCTTTTAATATATTTACTAATTTTCAACTCTTTCTGTAATTTTCATAAATTTTTTTTACGAAATTTATGGACCCCCAAATGGACGTCGTTGGTGCCAAATTCGCTCATCGCATAATCGCCCTCCTAATCAATGGGCCATTGCAGCTGCATCAATGTCACTCCGCCGTACCAAAAAGCGGGATCAAGACAACTCGACCCTTGACAACTCGACCCCTGACAACTCGACCCCTGACTGAGTCCAAGCGTGATAACTCGGCTTATACGCAACCAAGAAAAATGCTCTTGGTGTCAAAAGATAGAGCAAAAAAATTAGCTACAAAATAAGCCTAGGTATATCCGAATTGGCCCAACACAAAATAGTTATGGTCGAGTAAATCACTCGTACTGGCCTTTTTCCTGACACAAGTGATTATCTTGGCCATAACTTTTTTTGGAATTGGCCAATTCGGATGATCTTTTTTGCAATTTTGTATTGTAGCAGACCTTTAGACCTATCTTTTCACACCAAGAGCAATTTTCTTGGTTGCGTTTAAGCCGAGTTATCACGCTTGAATCAGTCAGGGGTCGATTTGTCAAGGGTCGAGTTGCCAGTGACCCCCAAAAAGCATCAACAGAATCCATCAAAATTTGGTCCTAATTGATGTTGAACCAAAAAGATATCAGAATTAATCCTTGCTAATAGCATAATAATTAATATGAAATGCTAAAAATGATTAATAACCAAAATGCTAGCAGAATAAAATGCGAACAGACTTACCTATTTGATCGAAGAACCAAAAATTTATATTTACAACAAATCAGATAAATGCTACAAAAAAATAAAAACAATAAAGAAACTATCAGAATTGATTCTTGATACAAATGTTAGAATACACTGCTAGAGAAAATTAATTTTGTCAAAAAAGCTATAAAATGATATACAAATGCTAGCAAAATTATAAATATTTCAGTTAAAAATCTACAGAATTTAGAAAATGATTATACATAGGAGAGCATATACTTATTTATTAGTTACACTTATTCCTAGCTAGTAGAAAATTTATATATTTTATTGCTAAAAAATTCTTATGAAAATTGGACCTGCAAGTTGTCGAGCACTTCATCCGCGGGTTTGCTCCAATGGAAATGGTAAAAGTCCAGCACCGGATCACTGTTCGCATCCCAGTGTACCGTAAGCCTCACAGGGTAAGAAGACTGTTGTTGTTGTGGATGGGGTACGGTTGTGGGGTGGTATTCGTAGTCAACCTGTAGAAGAATGCCAGGATATGTAACGGTTTTCATTCTCAGGATGTTGCTTGCATTATCAAAATATATACTGCAGATCAGAATTCAAAAGTGACAAAATGGTCCAAATACGCCTATGTGAGATACGATAGATATGTTGTAGCCGATTCTGCATTTTCAGCCGAATGCGCATTCGGCTAGCCGATTCTGCATCGGTGAAACAAACATTTGCCAAACATGGGGGTCAAATGGTTTGAAACCCAAAACCAAATGTCCAAACCGTTTGTTTGGGGGGTCTACAACATATTCTGAAAGTTTCAACATTTTTTGTTCATCCGAACATGGTCAAAACATCAAATATATGTTTTTATCGATGTTTTGATGTTCAGATGATGTTTTGACCATGTTCGGATGAACAAAAAATGTTGGAACTTTCAGAATATGTTGAAGACCCCCAAACAAACGGTTTGGACATTTAGTTTTGGGTTTCAAACCATTTGACCCCCATGTTTGGCAATGTTCGGCTCACCGATGCAGAATCGGCTGAAATGCAGAATCGGCTACAACAGATATATTCCAATGGACGTCATCAAATTTTCATCGGTCGAAATTTCTTTGTTGATTTTTTTTTTTTGAATTTTTAGTGAAAACAATAAGTTTAGTCGGTGAGAAATTTTATTTAAAATAATTCAAACTTATTACAATTTAATGAAAAATAATTTGTAATGATCGAAGAAAGGGCGAATTGGGGAAAAGCAAAAGCAAGGAAGGAAAGAAAATTTATTCTGACGAAAATTGCTTTTTTCACTGACGAAATTTTCAAAATAAATTTCACTGACGAAAATTCCGGTTCCGATTCCTGGGGACCAAAGAGATTGAGTATCGACTGAAGCATTTTTTTAAAATCGAAAAAATTGAACCTGCTAAAAATTAAAATTTTTGTGGGAGTGGAATTTCGGAAAATTCATTTGAAAAGGACCATTTTTCTCGAGAAAAATATGTCATTAGTAGGGTTGGCACTTTTAGGGAATTTCCCTAAGCCATAATAGGGACTTATTAGGGAGCAAAAAAAGGCCAAAAAAGGGAGAAAATAGGGAGCTATCTAGCGAAAATAGGGAAAAATAGGGAAATTTTTTCCCCAAAATATGACCTAAAAATTCTAAAATTTTTTCTAAAAAGCGTATTAAGCTTTTTTAAGACCAATATAAACATATCTTGAGATGTTTTCATTATAAAAAAATGAAGATTCACAAAAAATATTTAAAAATTTTTCGAAATTTTTTCAAAAAAATTGCGAAAAAAATTTGAATAAAAAACTAAAAATTATCCCAAAATTTTGGGAAAAACTAAAAATTTTTTCCAAAAAATCTAAAATTTTCGGTTTTTATTGCATTTTTGTGAAGAATTTCTTAAAAAACAAGCCAAAATAGGGAGAAAATAGGGAAAAATGGCGAAATAGGGAAAAATTTAGCCGCGCTTATAGAAATAGGGAAAATAGGGGGAAAAAGTCCATCAAAATACGTTTAAATATGTCTAAAAACGCGTTTCTGAGCGTTTCCCTACGTTTCCATGTCTTTAAAAAATAGGGAATTCCCTAAAAGTGCCAACCCTAGTCATTAGAATAGCAACATTTTCTCCAGCGATCTTGACGGGCAGAAATTTATTATTTATTATTAGAGTGGCGGAATTCCCAGCGGGGACGGGGACGGGGACGGGGTCCCCGCGGGGTCCCCGCGGGGACCCCGCGGGGAGCGGGGACCCCGTCGCCACCCTATTTATTATTCATCGCCTCTTTTCTACAGTACCTGGACCACGGTGTCGCCGTGTTTGGTTACGGTACCCTTGGTGCCATTCAACGACTTTGCCAATGCTATCAGCAACAGCAGGTTGAACGAGGAGGTGTTGGCCCCGACAAGTTCCGCAAATTGGCCCCCAGGGCCAATGCTCAGATGGCCAACCGTGATGTTATTGTTGGACATGCCTGAATGGGTAAAAATGCGGAAAAAGGTATAAAAAATGTTGAAAAATAAGAATGAAAAAATGTAGAAAATTCTGCGGGATCGAGAAAAAAATTTATAAAAAAACATTGTAAAATAAAAAAGACAGAAAATTTAAAGTATTTAAAAATAGTGACAGATTATAAAAACACCGATAAATAAAAAAATAATTATCATCGATGTTTTGAATTAAATTGCTTTTCTGATTTTGGTGAAAAACGGAGGTAAGTTTTTTTCGGAAAATTTCTTAAACGAATATCTGAACATCATTATGGCATAAGTTCGGGAAAAAACTGAACTTTTCAATAAGTTCGAATAATTACAATACTTTTCTCTGGTTTGAATATTTTTTTCCCATAAAATCGTGACATTTTTCTGCAAATTTTTCCCTTTGGAAGTATGATTATTTTTAAAAAAAATGCTTTTTTAAAATGTTAGTACCGATTCGGAATTTTCGAAAAACGTATAATGGGTAAATTGAATTCTTTGAAATCGCTGAAGTAAGCTCAATTCACATTAATTTTCCCCGTTTAAAAAAATGCAAGTTAATCAAAATAAAAGCAAACTTACTCTTATATGACTGAACACTACTTATTAAAAATGAGAATTAATGTTTAATAAGGTGATATAATTTAAAAAAATAAAAATAAAATAAATTATTAAATAAAATTATAAAAAAATTCCCATTAATTAGTCGGTTTTGCAAAAAATTTCTAACCCCCTTAAACTTTCATTATAATCGGTTATTTTTGTTCTCTACCTCTAAAAATCTAACAATCTCTGAAGAGTAATTATACAAAGCCTAATTTTTTAAAATTCGTCTACTTTTGGTGTCTACTGCTGGTTTTCCACCAATCAATATGAAAATCAATACCGTTTTTTTTCAATGGTATGGTAGTCTTCGACAACAAACTGGTTTTCTCAAAATTTTGAACTCATATAAAAAAGAAATAAATAAATAAATAAATATTGGAGAAGGTGCTAATTAGCTAGGCCATTAAAATAATAACACAATCGAATTTTTTACACTTTAAAATGTCAATTCAAGTCATACAGTGCTTTGGAAAAAAGAATCAACATTTTTTACAAGACTAAAAAATGGGAAATTGAAATTTTGCGGATGAAAATATTGAAAATTTGTTCATTTTTTTTGAATTTGAAATGTATGAGTCTAAAATCAAATCAAACGGAAAAATGTAATCCCAAAGTAGGTATGTATGATCAAATGTTTCAAAATCATACATACATTGTTGATAATGAAAATGATAAGAAAACAGAAAGTGAACACAGTTTTTGGCCTTCACTTTTTTTTGTCATCATTTTGCAGCTCTGATAATGTACAATAAAGGGTTCATTTTCACCCTCCCCCTCCCCGCTCCAAACATCTGAAAAATGCAAGAAAAAAAATTTTAAAGGCACACAAAATAATTTTAATAAGGTGCTAGGACGTATAAAAAATATATAATTTTTTTACATGTCAGATCAAAGGTATATACTGTAAAAATTGAATTTTTTACTCGACCTATTGGAAAATTTGAAATCTTTCGAAAAATTGGTAAATGAAAAATTCTGGATAAAACTGTCTTTATGGTAAATTCTATGTACTTTGAAAGGGCCCTTTTTGGGAAAAATTCATAAAAAAATCAATGAATGGATGAATTCTAGATACGGTTTCGATGGTGCTATGGCGTTTAAAAAAACGATCTAAATTCAATATATCCGCTAAAAACTTTTTTGTTAGACCTGATAGATCAAGTGTATAAAAGGCAAAGTTCTGCAGAATTTTATGCTCTATATGCTGGTTTATTTTTTTTCGAATTTCTTACAAAAATGTCGAAAAAATCAAAAATATCGAAAAATACGCTTTTTTCAACTTTTTTCGACATTTTACTTGGAAATTCGAAAATGTTTTATACCAAAAGATAGAGCATAAAATTCTGTAGAATTCTGCCTTTTATACATTTGGTCTAACAGGTCGAACAAAAAAGGTTTTAGAGGACATATTGAGTTTTGATTCTTTTTTTTAAACGCCCATTATGATATTTTTTTAAAAAGACCCAACAGCGTTTCACTAATAAGCTATTAGATGTATGTGGGATATAAATAGCCCAATTTCTCATCAAAAAGATGGCCCTAAACCTGGAGGCCATTTAAGTGATTTTTCTCAGATTTTAATAGTGTATTTTATTTGTTAAAAAATCAAAATTATGGATAAAAAAGATGGGTGTATCATTCATTGCAAAATTCGCAAATTCATTGCCATTATTCTTTATTAATTTGGAAAAAACCTCCATTTTTGGTGCAAAAATTCAAACTTTTTTTAAAAATGTTTTCAAAAAAGTTTGTGGTAGGCCTTCAGGTTTTCGTCCGCAAATTTCGCTCCGCGATTTTTTTTTTGAAACTTGTTTGACCATTACGATAAAATAGAAAATTTCAAGAAAAAATATTTAAGTCTTTTATAGTTTTTGGCATTTCCCCGAAAAGGTTGTTTTCTAAATACTAAACAATTAGAAATTTTATTATTAGATATTTGTCGAAAATTGTGAAGGACAAAGGTCATTGTGCAAAAGTTCACTCCCTTAAGATTATGTAACATTTAGCGCCCACTTAATCACTTAAAATGGAGTTCAAAAATAGTGCCCTATCCCCTCTATTCGGTGAAACCTCTATTAGATGCCTCTCTACAGAGAATTTGAAAAATAAGATCGCTGGGTTCCTAATAGAGTCTATACGGTATTCATAATGCAATTTATTGAAATGGAAAGATTTCTTCCAACAAATAAAAAATATGCTTTTATTTCACAGTGAATTGAGAAAATATGTGCCGTATTGGGACAATTTGTTGGAAACTGTAGAAAAACATGGAATCCAAGAGGTAGACCCGCCGACAATCGAGCTGTTTGAACCCATCACAGAGGAGGGAGAAATTAATAATGATATTGATGGTTGATTTTGCGAGAAGAAACTGATCGGATTTTACGATTTTTTGTTTGATTATCATTTTATTAAATGTGCTATTTTCTACAAATTGTTGCTAATTAGTATAGAATGGAAAATGGCGAATTATAGCCCAATTAATTCTGCATAAAAATATTACTAGAGATAGGACCCTGGTCCAGACCGGACTTTTCCCGGATTCCATCTCCGGGTCCGATCAGGGGGTATCAAACTTTATCAAGATGATCATAAAGGTGCATATATATATGTATGTGGTTTGCTACACTGAACTGATCAGCAGAAGAACATAGTGGCAGGCAGCATTATCACGGAACAACAGGCCGTTTCAATTTTATCCCAGCGTTAATAAAATTTGGTTTGTTATTAATAGACAGGCCTAAATATCTGCTATAAATTCACAAAGAGGATCATCCTGATTAGACAAGTGAGAAAAAAAGTTATGGCCAAATTAATCATAAAAAACGTGATTTTGGCCAAAGAATTGGCCGTAACTTTTTTTCCTCACTTAGCCAATCGGGATGATCCTTTTTTATAGATTTATGACAGATATTTAAACCCATCAATTGGCACAAAACTCGTTTTCTGGATGCTTTTGAGCTGATGAGTCATAATGATTTTTTTAGCGCTGAAACTGAAACGTCGCCCACCGGCATTATCACATTTGCTGAATCACAACTCATATAAAAAATATTTGGAAATTCAATTTTTGTTGGATGCATCAACGACGACGTTCTCCAAAGTTCTGTTTTCCATACATGCCGAAACTCTGGCTGAAATGCACCGCCGGACTTGGTGCCGGAGGCTGTGCATAAACGGGGGGATTTGGTGGTGGTTGACGCGGTGCATAAGAGGGAGTATATGCGACCAGACGCGGCGATGGAGCGTATTCTTGACGCGGTGCATAAACGGATGGCGGACGTTGCGGAGGCGGAGCAGCGTATCCATAACCGGAACTCGGAGGACGCGGCCCGTACCCGGAAGCCCGTCCGTAGCCCGAAAATTGACCCTGTCCGGATGCTTGGCCAGAAACGGAAGAGTGGCCGGATCCGGAAGATTGGCCACCGTATCCGGAAGGCTGTTGACGTTGCATGCGCCTATTTGTATGTGAAAATAATTAATTTTTATTCCAATAATTAATGGGTATGGGATCTTATTAAAGGTTGCAAATAAAAAATCTCCTATAATGGGATAAAACATTTTAAAAAATTTTAATTACTACTTAGTAAGGGTAAACAAATTAACAAGCCAAAATGGATCATTATGTTGTCCTTCATAGTATTGGCCTATCAAGAATCAAAATTTTTTTTCAATCTTGGTTAAAATTCCCCTAAAGAGGATTCTATTACCTTTATCCAATATATTTATTATTTTTTTTCTTGAAATTGAAAATGAGCATGCCAAAATGCCGTTAAAGCATTTAAAAAATGTAAAATTTAATTTATTTTTTTTAAATCTAGACTAATAAAATTGTAATTGAATTAAGCAGAATTTCTTGCACAACCTAGCCTTTTTATAGTTTGAATTTTATTGTAAATTTTTGTAATTTTTATGATCATCGAAAACGCGAAATTTGAAAAGATCTCAAATTGATATCATTCTAGGCGGATTAATTTTAAATTTCAAAATTCAACTCCTCAGATAAAAAAGTTTTTTTAATATATTAAAAATTTACCTATTTTCCGATGCCTCCGAGCTCAGGGGCTGTCATCTATATCCAAAACTTTGGGATTTGTAGCAGAAAATCCGGCAATTTGCCCGAAAATGTCCATCAGAAACAGGATCAGGATGGCGCTGGCACAGTTCATTATTTATAAAATTGCAAAAATCGTCGATTTTTTAACCTAAAAAAATAAAATCCCAAAAATTGGTCATTTTTAAAAATTCTAATTTAAAAAATGTTTTTTTAATCATCTATAAGGCAAATCCGAAAATTAAAAAATATGCAGATCCGAAGTTGTGCAGTTTGGAAAATACCACGTTTTTATAACCCGAAGATTTTCGCAGGTTTTTCAATAAGTAAAATCTAAAATTTTTGGTCTGATAAAAAATCAAGTACTGGTTAAAATCTTTGATTTTCTTGATGAAAATTCGGATTCATGTGGATTTTTGATTTCACTGTAATGGGATTTTGAACATTTGGCACTAAATTGTACAAGCAACTTATTTCCCTATTTTTCTGCGGAAAAAGTTAAAAAACGAATTTTCACAATCTTTACAAATTTTTTGCCATTTAATATTTTGGCCTATCAAAATATAAAAAATGGTTCACTTTTTATTAGGCAGTGAATTAAAAATTTTTTTTCGTTAACAATTTTTTGTGGGCTGAGAATGGGAACCCGTCTGAAAATCAAGAGGCACATAAATTAAAAAATGGTCATTGTTTGGCTATTACATTTATATATTAATCATTTGGCCGAGACATCAACACACACACACACCACCCTGATTGAGTTGGATAAGATCAGGCCATCGCCGACACACCGAACTGGTTCCGACCCGCTATGTCATCACTCGCCAAGATGATCTGTGGGTTAAACTTAAACTTAAACTTTAAAGGCCAAAATTTCTTTCGTGTCAAAACCTGAGGAGTCTAATGAAAATGGACAAGTTGGTCGTCGGGAAATATAGTGTAATTTACGGAATCATTAATTTTTTGGGCAAAATGTAGAAAAAATATATAAGAATTAAAAATTCAAAAATGTGGATTATGCGATTATTCTAATGCAATTTGAGCATTTTGGTACAATTCATGTTTGGAACTTTTTTACTCAACTTGAACATTTTTTGGAGTGAGGGGGGGATTATAAGCCAGTAAAGATATTTTGGGATAATTCGAAAGATTAGACCCGGCTATGCCTGGCCCGGACTTTCCAGGATCCTGGTTCTGGACCCGATCACGGGTGTCTCCATAATCCGGGTCCGGGGTCCGTGTATGGGTTTTTAAAATTCCGGCCTCTAGATATGTAATTCCAATTCATTTTAGACATTTATGACAACCTTTTGAGACAAGCTATCTAATTTTGTTATTATGGGACAATTTTTCGGCACTTTAGTACCATTTTAATCTAATTTGGATTCGGGACAATTCTAACTTATTTTTTGTTATTTTTTAAAATTCTGACCCAAACTGGTTATTATCGGACATGCCTTTCTAAACCAATTTAGACATTTCGGAACAACTCTAATGCATTTTGAATTTTTTGGGTTTAGTTAAAAATTTCGAAAAAAGGGAATAGAAACAATAAAAACGCAATTTCGTTGTATTGTTTGGTTCAAAAATGATTTAAAAAATTTGGTTTTAGGCCGATTAGGGCATCAGAAATGAGCTGACAAAATATCTGACGCAGAAGAGGTTCACGTGTCATGTTAAAAATTAAAAAAAATATATTGGCTACACCTCAATTGAACCCAGTTCATTTCGTCCAAAAACTTTTTATTTTTGGTAGAAAACCGCAAATATAAAAAAAGAAAAAGATTTAGATCTTAATGCTCCACTTCTTGTCTTTTTGGTATTTTAAATTTCCCTGAGAAATTTTGAAATTTTCAAAAAATTCGTTTTTTATTTTTTTCACAAATTTCAAAAATTTTCAGTGAAATTCGAAAAACCAAAAAGGCCAAAAGTGGGGTCTTAAAATTACACATTTTTTTTTTGCTTTTTATAGTTTTGGCCTAGCAATGTCTAAAAAATTTTTTGAATGAAGGGAAGTTTCTGGTTTCAAGTGAACTCTGGGTTCTTTGATCTGCTGATCTGACCCCAAATTATTATTCCAAAAAATTTCAAAAAAATGTGGACCTTGTGGGGATCGAACCCACGCCTTCTCGCATGCAAAGCGAGCACTCTACCACTGAGTTAAAGGCCCTTGGTGAATATTGGAAACTACAACTAATTGATTATTGCGCATCTTTGATTGTAAATTTGGATCAAGACTGGTACAGTAATTGATTTTAGGGAAAAACCCCATTTTTCTACTCAATATTTGATGTTTTTATCGGCTTTTACCCATATTTCGATTTGACCTATTTTCCAGGTGCTAGGACGTTAAAAAAATCGCCAATGTGGCCAGTCTGGCCGAAAACTTTTTTTGTTAAACCAGTTAGACCAAAAGTATAAAAAGCAAAAATTGCAGAATTTTCTTCTCTATCGGATTTTTTCGAAACTCGGTCAAAATGTTCGAATTATCTCCCCCAAAAAACTCTATTTTCGGTATTACGAGGAAAATTTCGAACTTTTTGGCCGAATTTCGAACAAATAAAAATACCAGCCGATAGAGAATAAAATTCTGCACATTTTTGCTTTTTATACTTTTGGTCTGACTGGTCTAACAAAAAAGTTTTCGGCCAGACCGGCCATAAAAAATATGCCAAAAAATTGGTGAATAAAAGCATCGAATAGTCTTTAGACATCACCATTTGACAGCCCTATACATAACTTTGAGCTTCATTTTTCGCCACAAGTCGAGCTGTTCCGCCGGCTGTTTCGACACCTGCCCCAGATCCATATCCGGCACTTTTCTACTTGTAAAGCAGACTCTCAAATACTAGGGATGTTCGAAACTCTCGGTTTCGAGTTTCGAGTCGAGAAAAGTTTCGGGTTTTTTGGGTTTCGGTCTCGGGTTTCGGTTTCGGGTTTTTGGTCTCGAAAATCGAAACTTTTTTACACTGGATAAAATGGCACTTACGGAAAATTAAGTGACCGTTGACCGTCCGACCGACCGACCATCGGATCCATCATTCAAATTTTTGTAATATACATAATGCCAAAATTTTTCAATGAACTTTTAACACATTCCATAGTGCATTTTTCTTGACGAAAAATTTCTTGATGATTTTTTTTTGAATTTTCTAGTTTTATTTATTGTTTTGATTCTAATTATTTTATTATTTACAGAAATGGAAGTTGGACTTAATTTTAATTTGCAATTGCTGTCAATGATTTTTTTCCACGGTACCGCAATTCCGAAAATGACAAATTTGACAAATACTGCTGGTCAACAAATATTTTTTTTGAAACCTTTCTATACCACAACTATAAAACGCGAAGGTTACACTAGTTGTTGGTATTTTTTATTTTTTCAAAATTCGGTCAAAAAGTTCAACATTTTTCGTAAATATTGAAAAGCATAAATTTTCATGAAAATTCCAAACTTTTGGCCGAAATTCAAACAATTAAAAACCGAAAGATAGAGCATTAAAATTTTACCCAACTTTCCTTTTTTATACTTTTGGCCTAGTAAGCTTCAAAAAAAGTTTTTGGCCAGCATGGCCATATTGACCATTTTTTAGCGTCCCAGGTCCGCTAAATGTTTGATTTTCAAATTTTTTCCGGAATATAATCTCATATATCCACTAATAATAATAATTATATAATAGTTCTTCATATAAAATATGGGATTTTTTATAATTCTTTCTCAACAAATGTAGAGTCTAGGATCGATGTAATCCATAATCCATAAATATCCATTTTTATTAACTTGCTTCTAAATTTGGAATAAATAATCAATTTATCTCCATACAATTCTGAGTTTGGCCATAAATTTTGGCATTTTGGCTATTTCTCTTAAAATATGTAAGAAAATCATTCAAAAAGCACAAAAAATCTTTTCTCCGTGAACAGTTTAATGTATATATTTTTTGTTTTCTACTTATATGGTATTAAGTAGTATATCCCCCATTTATTGATTTTTAAAGAAAATTTTTAAGGCCTGATTTTTTGAGAATTATCACTTTAGATTTTTGAATCATCTAGGGTCTATGAATTTAATTAAATCAAAGCCCTGTGGCATTCTGATTTTTTAATCCAAGCAAATTTTCGAAGATCAATTTTTTTTAATTTTCAATATTTATTTTAGTAACCTTCATTTAATGATTATTTTATAAAGCATTAAAATATTTCCTAGGGTCCAATTTGGTGACATGACAATTTGGCACCAATTTTTCGGCATCAGACAATAGTTTATTTTCAAAAAATTTTCATATGTCTAAAATTTACCATATCAGATTAGAGGCGCCGTGAAAATCGGAGGCCGTTTGTTTTTACAAAAATCTAGGGCTCTATGATTTTTTTTTGAAAATTAAGCGGCTAGGAATTTTGTAAAATAGCCAAAGTGTTAAATCGACGGCCTGTGAAAATTTTGGAGAAAATCCAGGACACTTGAAATTTTGGTAAATATTTTTTTGGTGCCAAATCTTCGCGTGCAGATTTTTCGGATCCACCAATTCTCTCCTTATTTGTGAAATAATTGTATTTTTATATATTTAATTGATAATAATAATTAATAATTTTTAGATAAACCAATATTTTTATAAATGCAAATTTTACTTTTTGGTTCCTTAATAAAATTGTTCCTCCTGATGACACAAACCATTCAATGCACGCTCGTGCAAAAATGTGAGTATTTTTAATTGTTCGAAATTCGAAATGTTAAGCAAAATCAAAAATAGTGCATTTTCGCGATTTTTTGTTCGAAACTTCGAAACTAAAAGATAGCATAAAATTCCCTACGATCCCGAAAATCGAGAGTCTGGATTCGATTTCAGTATATATGGAAAATTCCATTGTGAAATGGATCGGGGTTCCTCATTCGGACCGGAATTCGGGACCGGGAATCAGCTCCGGAAAATCTCATTCGGGCCGTGATTCGAGAACGCTGGAATTAACCACCGAAAATCGATATCCCCAAAATGGACTGGGATCTCGATACCATGGCTAACTTGCATTTCTAATTTCCTGAATAGAATAAAACCTATATATTTTCACCAATTTTAAGCTGGTGATCCGCTTGGAACTCCATTAGCTGAGGGGCATCTATCCGGGCATCGGCGGATCGGCAAATGGAATCGACAGCGCCCACACTGGACTCATCAGAAACCCATACAACCCAACAGGTTACCATTGGGGCCTCCTCCAATCTCGAAAAGGATGGAATTGGAGCTGAAGCTGAATATGAACGGCAAAAGGCCAATGGATGCTCGATTTCGTAATAATAATAAAATTAAATTTTTATTAGAGGGTTAGGATTTTTAGAATGCTAAAACAGCTATCAAAATTAGAGTTCAAACCCGTACCGTAGTACGTGCACGAACTTCATGGGGTATTTGATTCTGTTTGACAACACTTGCTAACTCGCGTACCGTTTTTTCACGTGCTTTTAGTACTTTGTACGGGTAATGGCACGTACCGTGATACGTATTTTACGAAATTTCCTCTGTGGTACGTGCACGAACTTCATGAAGTATGTTATATTTTATTTTTTTGAGTTAGCTTACGTACCGTTCTTTTCACGTGTTTTTAGTACGTGACTACGTTATATGTGTCTCCTGATTTCTGTGACGTGACACTGCTACGTGTTTTCTCAAATTTTTGACTCTAATCAATATTTGCTAACTCGGTGCTATAAATAAAAATAATTAAATGCTTAAAAATATCAACGAATTTATCAATATTGATAAAATATATATTCTTTTAAATTGAAAAAATTCTTCATCATAAGAGGCCATTAGGATACAAATTTGAAGGAATTTTGTAAATTTTTCTTGGAAAAATCCCAGCCCTAATTATCATACTAATCATAAAATTTAACTTTTCCTATTTTAGCGGCATTAAAACCTCGAAGACCCTCGGAAATGCAACGTGTTCTAATGGGAATGAATAAAAATTTACATAGAATGCAAACGGGACAAATGCAGGACAAGAAACGCAATAAGACGGCACAAGACGCAGAAAATGCAGAAAAATACCAAGATGATAATATACAAGTGAACCAAGAGGAATTGGTCCAACTGCACCGAGTGGAGACCATGCTGGAGACGCCCGAGTTGCAGTTTGCAGTGCATGTCGTGGAAATGCAGGCCCAGTTGCAGATACGCGCATCTGCAAGACATACAAAACGGGAGAATACTGCAGAAACTGCACTGCCACAGGTGCAACAACATGCAGAATCGAGTCGTGCAGAAAATGTAGAACATGTTCAAGCAGTACATACAGCAGATGTGCATCATTTGCATGCAGCTGCCAAAAAATTGCGTTTAGAAGCTGAAATAAAGGCAGAGGCTTGGGAAGATCGATTCCGTCTGTTCCTTAAAAAGGAAAACAATAAAAATTCTGCAAAATTGGCAGAACTACATACGCCACAAGTTCATGCAGAAACGCAGGGAATGCAGCATGTGCCACATCAAGCCGTAACTGCCCAAGATGCACCATATACAAAAGTGCAATATATGGAGGATAATCAGCAAAAGACTGCAACACATCAATCGGGTTTTTTAGTAATTTTCGCAGATTTCGTCAAAAATTCTGCAAAATTTTAGCTATGAGTGGAAGTTTACAAACTGTGTCCATGGAAGATGCATGGACCGATGATGATGATGACGATGAATTCAATGCATCCACGGCATCAACGGGCCGGAGTCCCATGGAAATTGACACGAAAATGTCGCAGAAAATTGCACCAAACGAGAATTCAAAAAATATCAAGACGGTTGAGACCCAAAACGGTAAAAATGGGTGCTATGCCATTATCCGCAAAAAGTGCCAAAATGGGAATTAGGGCCTAGAAAATGCCACACTGGTCATAAGATTTTTAAAACTAAGCCATGTCATCGCTACAGAGAAAATAATTAATAAAATTATGCTCTATACCCTTGGAAAAGTTGGAAATTATTGGAAAAAGTAGGAAAATATTGAGATTTCAATGGAATTGAAAAAACTTTAGAACAATAAATTCGAGAACACATTTTTGGCTTAGTTTGTAGAACTCTATTAGGACCCCATGGGGCCTTATTTTTCAACACTTCTGGTGAGGGGGTCTATTGGAGGGAGGGTTCCTAATGGTACGATATTGTGCTTTGAAGTATGAAAAATTTAAAAAAGTTCCCTGACCAATGCCAAGTTGGCATTTTTGGAACGCACCTTTCAATGCGTTAAATAATCAAAAAATATATTATTTAAAATTTGTAGCAAAATTGCCAACTTTGAATGGCCACATCGATTACTGGCAATTGTTTCAAGTGACCAAGTCATTGGGCATCCAACAACAATGCAAGTTTTCGTTGTTATTTTAAATTTTAAAAAAGTTTGGATCTGATTTTAGTGCATACTGTAGAACATTTCTGTTCTGCAACCACCGGCATGACCGTGGACCAACTCATATCTGAGGATGGCATGGAAATTGGCAAAAATGACTTTGAGAAATGTAAAGTTTTAAATAGCCAATTTAATATAAATATGTTGTAGCTGATGTTGAAATTTAGAGCCAAACATTTGTCAAACATGGCATTTTAAATTTAAACTTGAGAACATAAGATCCAAAACATTTATTTTGATGAGTCTAAAACAATATCCGAAGGTTTCAAAACATTTTATTATTCTCAACATGACTTAAGTTTGGATGAAGTTTTGACCATGTTCACAAGAACTAAATGTTTTTGAACCTATATGGAAGTCGCAATAAACCATCAAAGAAACGGTTTAGATAGATGGTTTTTTTGGTTTACAAACCATATAACCCCATGTTTGGCAAATTTGATTCCAGATATTGTTAAGTGAAAAATTGGTTTTTGAATTAACGATCCAAACATTTGACAAACCTATGGTTTACTATCAAAACACCATTAAATTCTAAACCGTTTAACTGCGATTTTTACATATGAATTGAAAGTTTCTAAACATTTTGAACACAACATGACCAGAGAACATCATCATAACATCGAGCTTTGGTTAGCTTTAATTATCCAAAAAATTAAATAAAATTTATTTTCTGATTTTTTCTTCGGAGTCAAAAAAGTCGATACACAAAATTTGAATTAAAATTTAAAAATTTACAAAAACGAATTTTGGCACAACCCATGCAACATTCAAAATTCAACTTTTGCACCACACAGTGACTCTTGGCATGGAATTGTGGCAGGCAAAATTGGGCGGTCTGAGCCATTGCGACAGTTCGCTCAAGTTATCAGAATTTGGAAGCACGGACCCCGTGGCCGACATGGTGTTCACCGTTGAAGGCGGCCAAGTATGGGGCACGGGCGGTACCGCTAAGGTAAATTTGATGTAGGAAATCACAGATGAAAATACTTAGATGAAACAGTTGAAATCTTAATTGAAACAGATGAAATCTTAGATAAAAATGAAATCATAGATGAAATCTTTAATGAAATAGATGAAATCTTAACTGAAATCTCAGATGTTATTTGCGCCAAAAATGCCAACAGTCAGCCAAAATTTCAAATGGCTAATAACCAGAAAATCTTTTGCAAATTTTTAATTCCCTGAAAAATTCGAAATTTTTGTACTTCTCTAAAATGCGAGTTATTCCGAATATTTTTCGTAATTTTCCGCAGGTATTTAAATAAAATCTCAATGTTATATACATAGATATTTTTAGATTTATTTTTTAAGAACATTTTGAAAAATAATAATGAACTTTTGCCCTTTCCTAAGTTGTATTTTTGATCCACTTCCGAATTTGTCGCTTTTTACTCCATCGAATTCCAACTTTTTTCATGTGGAATTTTCCAAAAATTCACTTCATAAACTATCATAATAAAAAAATAAATATTTTTATAAAATATGATTATAAAATGAGTTTTTCTCTCTATAAAATATGATATTTTTTGCGAAAATAATCTATCTTTAAAGATTTATCGAGCCAATTCCGAGTACTTGGCCAGATGTGTGGC
Organism: Rotylenchulus reniformis; assembly: GCA_001026735.1. Classification (NCBI taxonomy): domain Eukaryota; kingdom Metazoa; phylum Nematoda; class Chromadorea; order Rhabditida; family Hoplolaimidae; genus Rotylenchulus; species Rotylenchulus reniformis. The sequence goes on along the minus strand of LDKF01000114.1, from coordinate 14,120 downwards.
CATCAAGGAGGTGGATCTGACACAACTTGGCCACGATGACGAGTTGGCCCAGCAGTACCGAAAGGAGATGGCCATTTTGCATATTTTGGCCCAAATGAACGCAAAGCATTCTATTCGGATGTTTAAAAGGTAAATAGATGGGGTGTATTTTTGCAGTTTAGTCCACAATTTTAGGGGAAAATTTTTCGTTTTGCCTAACCTAAAAGGGTAGTTTTATGCTAAAAAAAAGTTTTCTACAGTTCGAAACTTTCATGAAAACCTTATTTTTCGATATTTTTTAAGAATTTCAGAAAATATAGCAAAAATTGCTACATTCTTATACTTTCTGCTTATTTGACTAGATTGACCTCCGTTCCATAGGGAATGTTTTATTTTATCTTTTTTGCAATTCAAGTGTCGAAAAAATTCGAGGATTTTTTTCTCATTTCAAAATTTTTTCCCATAAGCAGCTTTTATGCTAAATCTGATTGTTTAAGCAAAAAAGAAATTCCATAACCCTTAAAAGTAGGAAAAAATTTCGTCGATGCATCGAACTTTTGGCCCGTTCTGAATCACCCTCAGGAAAAATTGGATTTACTTGGATTTTACAAATTTTTAACCCCTGAAAATATATTTTTTCGATTTTCAGCGATGATGAAGACAATCGACTGACAATGGCCTTGGAACTTGGCATGATGGATTTGCGCTCATTGTGGATGCTTTACAAGAAGCATTTGTAAGTTCAATGGCTTACTGTATCCGGAAGGTTTACTGTATAAACCTGATTACCCTAATCATGGGGGTAGGATAAACCTGCTACTGGTTATTGTAATTAATAAAGCAGGATAAATTTGGTTACCATAATAACCGAAGTGCAGATTAACCGGGATTTGTTTAATTTAGCAACAAAACGCTGAGAAAACCGATGTTCAATAATCGGCAAGATTTTTTGGTTAATTTTTTTTAGGAAGTTTGGGAGAAATTCAAAATTTATAGGCCTTATCGACCAAGAAAATTAATTTTTTCGCACTTATCATTGTGCAAATAAAGTTGTTAAGACCTTAGTATATTTTTGGTGTTATTTGAACAAAAAGTTTCACAGTTTTTTAATAGGAAAAATTATTCATAGAATTAAAAAAATCGGATAACATGGAGTAGCGAAACCTGCAAAAAAATTTAATGGATAGGCCAGGATCGAATTTTATCATGTACATAAATTATAATCAAAAATAAAAATTAGTTTAGCCATCAAAGGCACAAAGAATTTGAAATGGCCATGAAGCATGGCACCGTGGATATACATGAATTGAGCATAAAATATCCGACCTATTGGGAAGACCGGAACCAGTTGGTGGAATTCATAAAACATTTGTACACCGAAATGTTGCGGGCAGTGGCCGAGTTCCACCAGAGTGAGTAATTATAGCTGACTGTTGCTATTTCTCTATTACCTAATTCAGAGGTCGTATCTGTCCTAATTTGTAAGATTTGTCCTTATTTTCGACCCATGTCCTTATTTTGTCCTTATATTTGGGATTTTGAGAAAATTTTTTCCAAAAAATGACCAAATTCCTTAAGAAAATGGCCGAAAATTCTCAAAATTTTCTCGTCGGTACCCAATACAACGAATTTTCGCTAAAAAAATATCTTAAAAATTGATGAATTTTACAGTAAAAAAGATCTAAATAATAAAAATTTTCTCCGGCGCTGAAATCAAAAAATGATCACTTTTCTTAAGAAAATGGCCGATTCTCAAAATTTTCTCCACGGCCCCTATCGGGACCGCCGCCACCCCCCCCGGTAGAATAATTTTTGCAAAAAGCGGAAAATAAGATCCGTGAATATTAAAAACAACAAATTCCTCGCAAAAATTCTGTAGGAAACAATTATGATGCATAAAATTGATAATATTTTAGAATTTTTGTATTTTTAAAAGGTGTCCTTATTTTGAGGATTTTCCCCAACGAAATCCTTATTTTTTGCTCTTTATGTCCTTATTTCTGTAAATTTTCGATACGACCTCTGACCTAATTTATTTCCAATTATGGGATCAAAATTTGTGTATCCCCATCAGGGATGGGCACGCCCGCCCTCCCCCCTCCCCCAACAGGCCCGGGCAAGGGTTGGCCCGGAAGAAAATTTTTTACCATTTTTTTCCGAAAAATTTTTCGTCAAAATTTTTTTGACCATTTAAAAATATAAAAAATGAACCTTTACGAATTAGATTAATTCATTTGTTCATTCTTCTTCTTGAAAAAATTAAAAACACCAAAAATTTTTCAAGAATTTTTTAAAAGAATTTTATATATTTTTCATCCGCTTCCATAAAATTTCTACTGCAAATAATTCCATAAAATTCCACAAAAAAACTTAATTTGTTCTGAATTTTTTCTATTAAACATCATAAAAATCATCTCCTTTGAATGTCCGATAAATTTGAAAAACCTTTTTTTGGACCTTTAATATTTAATCCTGATTAAATTAAAATGTTTCAGTTGGGATGCATCTGGATCTAAAGCTGGACAATTTTCTGGCCATGCCCGATCAACATGGGACTCCGATCAATTTGCCCAAAGGCCAGATCCGTGTGACCACCAAACTGATCGACTTCGGGGGTGCCAACCTGATCAATCCCAACAAGTATCGCGTCGATTTGCCGCTAGAGATCAGGCAACAGATGATCGTGGACACCACGTCTTGCATAGGGCACAACGTGTCATTTGGGACTCGAGAGTACATTTCTCCGGAACAAGTCAAGTCCTGCAACGGATTTTACATGGTGAGGAATTTTAACAAAAGCATTTTGTAGCACTAGAGTTCTGCTAGAAAATTATAGGTGTCAATAGTTGGGATATGATATTTTCTTAAAAAAATCAAAATTATTCCATAAGATATGTTTCTTTTTTAAAATTTAATGCTATTAACAATCAGAGTAATTTTGCTATAATTATAATTTGTAAAAATTAGTAATTCTGATAATGTTTAATCGCAATTTCAAGCTAGCTTTTTTTTAATTAAAATTTCTGCTGTTGCCTAATTATGGTGCTATGACGTTTGGTCCAAAAGTGCAAAAATGGGCGTTTGGTCCAAAAGTGCAAAAATAAAATAATAGTCCCAGAAACTTTTTTCTTAGACCCGTTAGACCAAAAGTATAAATGGCAAAGTTGTGCAGAATTTCATGCTGATTCTGATGGCATAAATTTTTTTTCGAAATTCCGACNGTCGGAATTTCGAAAAAAAATTTATGCCATCAGAATCAGCATGAAATTCTGCACAACTTTGCCATTTATACTTTTGGTCTAACGGGTCTAAGAAAAAAGTTTCTGGGACTATTATTTTATTTTTGCACTTTTGGACCAAACGCCCATTTTTGCACTTTTGGACTAAACGACCCAGCACGCCTAATTATTATGTTAGCTTTTTACATCAATTTTTTTTGCTAGCAATCGTCGTTATACTAAATTTTTGCATTTTTTCTGAATTTTTAATTAATAATAAAAACAGCTATTAGCTAAAATTAACTAGTATCCATTTATTTTAATAATTGTTCATTTATTATACTTCTGATTATTACTAGCAATTATATTCATTACTAAATTCTGATATAATTCTGTCGATTATTTTTGTTCTGTTAGCAACTTATTTCTGCTTATAATTAAAATCTTTTATGTTTTCCACTTCCATCATTTCTATTCTGATAACTTTGTATCAATTACAAAAGTTATCAGAATCAACTCCCCAAATAAATTCTGGCAACTTAGGCTAGCAAGTTCAATTAAAACTCTGCTAGCTTTTTCAATTGTCATAAAAAAATATATGAAATTTAATATTTGATAGCATTTGTTAGGATAAAAATCGAAATTTGCTTCAAAGGTATCAACAAAAGCAGACATTTGGACCATGGGCACTGTGCTTTACGAGATGCTCAAGGTGCTTACCAGATTACTCTACCTTGTACTAACATTCCTACCGTACCCAGGGCGATGCACCGTATGCCATTCTCTGCCATAGATCACATCCCATCAGAGATCAATCGAATCTAGATCCAGAACAAAAGAAACAACGACGAGAGAAGTATTATGCATGTGTTGAAGAAATGACCAAAAACCCGGAATCGGTGGACCGAATTGAGTACCCGAGAAATGCCGAGATGGACCAAGTAGGGAACAAACATCTGTGGAACATCGTAAAGGTAGACTCAGATTTTGTTACATAATGCTAAAATCGTGATTATTCATTTCCTAAATAATATCTCAACAGATAGACATTTCGTAAAAATCGTCAAAACGGGCGTTTCCCAAAAATCAGCAAAATTATATATGTTGTAGCCGATTCTGAATTTCAGCCTATTCTGAATCTGCGGCCAAACATCCGCTGATCGATCGAGAACCGAACATCAAAAACATTAGTTTGGGTGGTCTACAACATATTCTGAAAGTTTCAAAAAATTTTGTTCATCCGAACATGGTCAAAACATCATCCGAACATTTTATCGATGTTTTGATGTTCGGATGATGTTTTGACCATGTTCGGATGAACAAAATTTTTTGAAACTTTCAGAATATGTTGTAGACCACCCAAACTGATGTTTTAGATCTTGAGTTGTTGAGTTTCTATGTAAAAAGTGTCATGTTTGGCAAATGTTTGGCTCCCAGATTCAGAATCGGCTGAAAATACAGAATCGGCTACAACATATATAAAAATACAAAAAGGTCCTTTTTGCCAAATTTAGGAAATGCCATTCTTTGCCAATTTTAGGAAATGCCAATCTTTTCCGATTTTTATGAAAATGAGATAGCACCGATATAATATGTGAAATTTTTTCCAACAAATCCACCTGATGCCTATAATTCTATCAATATTTAAATCAGATAAAATTTTGCCAATTTTATGCTAGGTTTTTTTAAATAATAATTTTTCTCATAAGTATTTACGACAACAATTCGCTAAAAATTCTGCAAACCATGGTATACTTTATCAAATAAACATGTTTGCTAGCAATACTTCAATAAATATTATTAAAATCCTGATTTTGTATATTTTTGATCCATTTGGCCACTGATTTTCCCCCTTGATTTCAGGCTTCTCTGCAATTCGATGCCCGTCTACGGCCAACTGCCAAGGGCATTCTTGCATATTTGCGCCGGGAATGCCGACTGCAGATCAACAGGATGGGCGATCTGGTCAGCTATCATAAGGATGTGCCGTGGAAACGGTGCGAGTTGGAACCGAAGGAGGGCGAAGTGATCAGCCGTGATCCGCACCGGTTCAACCCCTATTAGGCGAAGTGATCAGTTGGATCGAAAACATTGTTATTTATCAAATAATGAGCTGAATCTTTTCAAAAAACAATTAACATTTATTAGGATTTATTTTTTCCAAAAACATTTTTACATCTAGGTCCATTGAAATTCGTAAGAATTGATCACATATTCATATGTTTTTATAAAAGTTTTGTAAATTCTAAAAAGGTATTGATATGGAACAAAGAGAAATCTTTATACCATGCGAAATAAAAAAAATAAATTTTTCCCAAAAATTAATTGAAATTGGCATTTGATCTTATTAAAAATAATTTGTATAATTATAGTAATTGACAACAAAAATATAAAAATAGATCTTTAATTAAAGTATTTTTTAGCAACTAGAGAGATAGATAATCGTTTATTAAAAGATTTATTTTATTATTGTTCTCGATGCCAAACTTTATTGTTTTTCCTTATTTTTGAATTTGAAGAAAACCACAATGAAGAATAAAAAATGTTTTGAAGATTTCAATTCACAATGATTTCCATCTTTATAAATGTTTTTGCTCATCGATTAAAAAAACATCATCACATTGAAGAATAAAATGTTTTGCAATATCCAATTCTGAGTTTTAAACACTAAATAAACGGTTTAAAGTTGTTTTTCTGGTTCCATACCAATTTGAACCCCCATTGTTTGCCAATTTGAGTTTTAGAGATCATAATAAGGTTTATTCAAACCCCTTTTACCCACATGTTTGGCAAATTTTTTGCTAGCCGATTCAAAATGGGTTAGCAACAAATATATTAATATTTTTCCTTAAAAACATAATAAAACAACATCAACAAAAATTCAGTTAAAATTTATTTTGCTACAGAGAAAATTAATGAAAATTTCAAATTACAAAGTTCAATTCCTTTTTTAAATAATTCTGCTTTTGTCAAAAATGAAAGATGAATTAAGAAATTTTTTTATTTTATTTTTCTTAAGAGTCTAAAATGTTCTATGAACATATTTCAATGTTATATCATTCTCTAATTCTAAAAAAATATAATTGATTTTCTAACATATTGGCTAACAGGATTGATCCGTTGACAAGTGGGGCGTTAAAAAAACCACCACCAAATACTATAGTCTGGCCGTAAACTTTGTTTTTCTGACTTGCTAGGTCGAAAATAAAAAAGAACATTTTAGTTGGGGTTTTGAAGTGATATTTCGGATTTTTTGTTCGAATTTCGAAAAACCAAAAAATCTTAAGAAACCGTATTTTCTCTATTTTTACGGTACCCTCTATTTTAACGGTACTCAATGAAAAAGGTAATTTAATGGTAATTTCCATCGGAAGCCAGATTTTTGTTTGCAGTAATAAGAAAAGAATGAAAAACCAATTTTCAAACGCCAAAATAGCTTGATTTTTTCTTCAGATCTAAATAAAATCAAATGTATGATTTGAATTCATACCTTTCCCGACTTTTTGAAAGTATTTTTCTGATTTTGGAGTCCGAATTATTTTATCAGATTTGGATTTAGAATGCCTCTAAATTTTTAGAGAATAATTTTGATGGTAAAATTTCTGTTCGACTTTTAGACTCCGGTCTAAAAGGGCTCCGAAATTTGAAAAACTAGTTATGCTATTTAATTAGAGACCTCGAAAACTTGAAAACCCTCTAAAAGCTTATTTAGTTTAGCATCTCTAATATCCCTCTAGAACGCTTTGAAAATAAAAAAATATATATTACATATAGAAAATTTTTTGGGGAGACTACAGGTGAAAAAAATTAAACAAGTATGTGCCAAGCTTGGTCCATCAATAATAATGGATTTTCAGCACTGATCACTTCGCCTAATTGGGGTTGAACCGGTTCGGATCCCGGCTGATCAGTTCGCCCTCCTTCGGCTCCAACTCGCACCGTTTCCACGGCACATCCTTGTGGTAACCCATCAGGTCACCCATCCTGTTGATCTGCAGTCGGCATTCCCGGCGCAAATATGCAAGAATGCCCTTGGCAGTTGGCCGTAGACGCGGATTGTATTGCAGAGAAGCCTGAAAGGGGACAAATCAGAGATCAAAAATCATGAAATCATATCAAAAAAAGTTTCCAGGACTGAGTTTCAAAAATTGACAGCTCTGAACTAAAGCGGCTACCCGCCTAGTCAACGGCAGAAAAATATAATAAAATTGTGCCACCTTGTAAAAAAAGTAAAAAAATAAATAAAAATTACTAATAGAAGTTAGAAGAATTTTAATTGGAATAAGTACCAGAACTAATATAAATTCATTTGTCATTTAATATAAATGACAAATGAATTATTATTATTAGATTGATGATATAAAAAAAACTTGATAAATTTTTGCTAGCAAAATTATGCGTGAAAATGCCATGAGAAATTATACATAGATTTTTACAGTACTTGAGAGATTTAATTGTCATCACTCATCAAAATTATTGTCTTAAATATTTGCTGAAAATTTAATTAAAAATGCTAATGCAAATGCTAACATAACTGCTAGAGTAAACTGCTACATAGCAAACTGCTAAATCTGTTAGCAAAAGTATGCCTAAAAAGGTTATTATTGGAAATTTATTAGTGCTAGCAAAAAATTATGATTAAAGGACTAGCAGAAACTGACATTTATGGATAGTAGAATAAATTGAATACTAGAAGAATTTAGTGTGGCGGACGTTAATACATAGAATTATACACTGATTAATAATTGCTAGCCAAATTATGATTAATTATTAAATTGGGAAAATAGCAGAGTTTTAGTGGATGATGACCAAATTCCATCTATTACAGGGTGCACATAAAGTACGGAATCTTATTTTAAGGGCTAATTTTTTTATATATAAATTTATTTTGGAATTATGATTTTTGTATAAAGTAGGGTATACAATGTTGCGTTCTGCGGCTGCGTTTTCTGCAGCAGCCAACCGCAGAACGCGGGGGGGATCCCCGACTTTTTTGGGCCTCATCCCCGTCCCCGTCCCCGACAAGCCCATCCCCGACATCACCGATCCCCGACCCTCATCCCCGCGGGGATTCGGGGATGAAAATGCACCCCTAAAGATGCCATTTTGGATCCAAGAGATAAGGGAATTTGGTGGATCGCTGACCAAAGGGACTGTGGCTCACAAGTCAGTGGTACAATGCTCTTTATAGTCATCAAGGTCGCGGGTTCGATTCCCGTCGCCTCATATTTTGTTTAATTTATTTCTTTGTCTTTTTTTTTGTTCATTTTTTTGTTTCTCAACACAAAAATTATTACGAAAATTTTTTTAGAATAAGAAACATTGCAAACAACCAAATATCAGAAAAATACCTTTATGATGTTCCATAGGTGTTTGGTCCCGTCCTGTTCCATGTCCGCATTCCTCGGGTACTCAATTCTGTCCACTTCTTCCGGATTTTTTGCCATCTCATAAAGACATGCTTTGAACATTTTTCGTCGTTGCCTTATTTCTTCATCCCTTCGCTTGCGCATCTCATCATCTTGCCCTTCATACTTCGGCAAGTCCCTAATTGGATGAGTTTTATGGCACAGAATGGCATACGGTGCATCGCCCTGGGTATGGTAATCTCATTAATACGGTATAAAGGGTACAGTATCCCGATGGGTAACCTTGAGCATCTCATAAAGCACCGTGCCCATTGTCCAAATGTCCGCTTTTGTTGAGACCTTCAGCCAATTTTTATATTTTATAATGCTACTTTACTTGTGTAAATATAAAACAAATAAACCTTATTGTTTCTCTTTAAATTTTAATAAATAATTGATAAAATAATTATTTTCTAAAAATTGCTCGCAAAATTATTTTCCGGAAAAAACCTAGCGGAAGTTATCAGAATTCCATCAAATAATTAAGTACCAATTACCAAAGTTTTTAGCAGAAGTTAGCAGAAATTTAATAGCATAATATTTGAAAATAATTTTATTTAAGAAAATGGCCTAAAATCTCAAAATTTTCCCAACGGCCCCTATTGGGGCCGACGGCACTGCCTATTTAGTAAAATTTCGCCATAATTTATATTCTTTTTTTTCAAAAATAAAAACATTCTTTTTTTCTTTTTTTTGCAAAAAATTTGGTCCAAATTTTAAAAAATTTTTCCCTACATTCCCAAAAATCTTCCATATCTTCCGGACCTTCCAACTAGTTTTTTTTTGGGCTCGTCATTACTCTCAGTTACTTCCTCAAAATTTTTTTTTTTCAATTTTTTGGTAAAAAATTAAAAAGTCTCGGGTCTCGAGTCTCGGTCTCGAGTCTCGGGGTCAAGTCTCGGTCTCGATTCACGAGTCTCGGGAAAATTTGGTCTTGTAACACCACTAGAATTCAGGCATTCAGGCATAAAAGTGTAAAAATAATTATTAGCAAAAATAAATTAAATTGCAAGAAATGTTCGTAGCTGTTAACAGAATTCTCATAGAATTATAAATGATTAAGAATGAATTACTAATAGAATTAATAATTGGTAAATAATTTCTAATAGAATAATTTAAATGTCAGAAAATTAGCTATGAATAGTTTATTTATATAATTAATGAGTATGCCTGTGTGTATTTTTTTATTAGATTTCTCGATACCATGTAAAATCCGTTGCAGGATTTGACTTGTTCCGGGGAGATATAATGTGCCGTGCCAAAATCTACATTGTGCCGTATACAGGCCGTCGTGTCCACGATCATCTGCTGCCTGATCTCCAACGGCAGATCAACCCGGTACCGGTCCGGATTGATCAGGTTGGCACCCCCGAAATCGATCAGTTTGGTGGTCACACGGATCTGGCCATTTGGCATATTGATCAGTGTCCCATTCTGATCGAGAACCGCCAGAAAATTGGTCAGCTTGAGGTCCAAATGCATCCCAACTGAAATGTATCCCATTGTTATATGAAGCTAGGTACCTATGTTATTTCCCCCGAAAAGTACAAAAATTTTAGTTATTAATCTAAAAAAATACATAAGTTAATTATTTGCATTTTTAAAACTTCTAGACAGTGCTGTGCATTTCGCATTTTGGTGATACTCGTATTTCGTACTCGACGCGTCATAAAAGCTCGTACTTCGAAGAACTCGTATCTCCTACTTTTTCGTACTTTCCACGTATGCTCCTTTTTCTACATTTTTTTAGTTTAAATGAGAAATTTTACTGAAGAAGGGTTAGCGGCAATCCCGATAGGGGCCGCCGGAGAAAGTTTTTTGAAAATTAGACCCTCCTTCCTAAGGAACAATGATCAACCAAAATGGAGTCGTACTTCGTACTCGTATATTTTAGTTACATGTATATATTATTTATATATATATCATATATATAATATTTGTATAAATTTGCCTAATACTCACTCTGGTGGAACTCGGCCACTGCACGCATCATTTCGGTGTACAAATGTTTTATGAGCTCCAACAGGTGGTTCCTGTCCTCCCAATAAGTCCGATGTTTTATGGCCATTTCTTGCATTTTGATGGTGCCATTCTTCATGTC
>LDKF01000113.1:74762-113817 GCA_001026735.1 Rotylenchulus reniformis | reverse complement strand
GGGGGGGGGGGACATTCCTTCTCTCCACCCCCTTGTTACGCCCTTGCCAACTTGATCTTCTTATATGGTAACTTACTTTTAATCTTGATATTATTATAATTATTTATCTGGATCATTTCATTGCAGGCACTCAGCGAGCACACACCGGTGGAGCAACTGATCCGGGAGCACAACGCCAGAAGGCAGAGAAGCAGTGGTTGTGGTGGACGAGATAGTGCAGCAGCAGAAGGGGCAGACAGGCCAGAGAAGCAGAGACAACAGCAGCAGAGGCCAAACAGCGGCACACCCTCTCTGTCGCCATCATCATCCTCAGCAGCGGCGGCGGAGGGCCGACCGTTGAAGGTGGTGTACCGATTCTTGATGTCCAACAACAACAACAACAAAATGTGATTGATGGTGCCCCGATTTGTTCGAACATTCTTATACAAACCTTTTTTACCTAAATTGTTTTTTCTTATACAGCTTGTGAAATTGTCCTCATGCAGCTACTAATCCTTTTTAAGCACCAAAAAGATAAATATATACATAAATAAATGTTCAATTTTTATTTTTTTTCCGATTTTGGAAAATTTATCATTTTTTCGACTTAAATTACAGGTTTTGGTCGGTAGATCACCATGATCCTGATCAGCAACCTTGATTTTACAACTAATCGGCACAATCTAGGTGCTCTTTTTGGACCTTTCAGATCAATTGTTAATCTTCGGTTAATCTTTCTGGTCAAATATGAAAATTGACCCTTCCGATCACTTGATCGGTAGTTCTGATCAAAATTTTGCTAGGGTCTTTATATTTACACATTCGATCGATCAGAACTTCGATCACTGAACAACCGCTCTGATCACTGTGTTTAGACTAGGCTCTCCATCTGGCACACGTAGGGCCTCTGGTTGGCACAGGACCGGATCTTCCACTTGCCCTGCGCGTCCATTACCGCGCACCCGTCCACGCGTTCCTCATCCGCCTGAACAGTCCAAAATCAGGGACCAGCCCCCCGGAATCCCTTCCCCTTAATTAGGCCTATGAAAATCGTTTTTCCTTTAAAATTTCTATGGAATTTTCGATTCTTTAGAGTTCCATGAGGTCTAACCGGACTTAGCAGCAGCATCAAAAAAATCGAAATTTGGTCCAAAAATTTTTAAAACTTACAAAGCAAAAAAAAAACAATATATGTGATGGTTTTTCGCGAAAAATCCGAAACATTTTTGCGATTTGGCCTTTCAGTCCGGGGACATCAAAATTATGCAAAAAACCAAAGTTGCGCGAGTTGCCAGGCGACTTTTGGCCAAGAACCCATTCACCCTAAAAAGGTCCGGAAAGAACTTACAAAATTAGCGTAGCGCACCGGCACGCTGAGCTGAGCGCGCGTCTTGATGCCAATCCACACTTCCGGTCCCTGCCCTCCTGTGCCGGAACCCGTCGGCGCCTCTTCCGCGGGCCGCTCCGCCTCCTCTGACGCGCCCAACTGTTGGCCCAGCAACTGCTTGACAAAGTTGTTCTTGTACTCCGAGTCAACGGCGACCAGGCGGGCGCCGTAGGAGCGGCACGCCAGCTGAACGGAACGGGTTAAGGCCACCGGAAGGATCAATGCGGCGGATCCGGAAGAGATCGATCAACTTCCGGATCGGATAATCTAAAAAAAATCTACGCGTGGTTCAGGTTCCGGAAGGATCACTTAATCGATTAGGGTGATCCGGATAATTATAATTCGAAACTGAGCAGGTAGGGATTTCCGTATCCGGAAGGAATTTGATCACTCAGTGAAGTCCGCGCAAATGGTCCGCGCAAGTGCCTCAACTCATGGATGCCATACGAAATATGGCAATTGATTCCACCGGGAATCCTGATCTTTGGTCCTTTAGATACCACGATTATTTTTATTGTATTCATCTTGGTCCCATTATTACCAAGGAAAATTTGGGAATCTTGGTCCCTTTGGTACCATGACCAATGGGAATCTTGGTTCTATAATCTACTCTCCCATCGCAATCTTGGTCTTACTTGAGGGAATCTTGGCCCCATTAGCACCGCTGGAACCTGATAGATTCTTTGTTCCCATTAGTATCAATGAATGATCTTTGGCCCCCTTCGGTATCACGAGGATCCGAGGATCTCCCGTTGGTTCAATTGGTAACATGGAGGAAATTTGTCCTATGGATCTTGGTCTCATTCGTACCAAGATTTTAGTCCCATGCCACGGAAAACTTGGTCTTACTCGGTCCCATTGTTACCACGGGGATCTTGGTTTTGTGCCAAGATTATTACCTGTGCCTCCTCCCATGTTTTTGGCGTGTCGAACACCTTGTACAGTGCGTTCCCGGCCACCCCATCGGTCACCGACTCGCTGGCGTTCCAGTCCGGCATTGTCAAGCGTCGCAGCGTGCGCAACTCGCGCGCAAGTGCCTCAAGCCGCTCGCTGAGCGCCGCGCATTGCTGCTCCACCGGACCGCAACAGCCGCCGTACACGCCGCGGGGCCCGAACTGGAAATGGAAATCCGAGCTAGCACACGGAGAGGATTCATGTTCCCGCGGCGGGAAAACCCTGATATTTTGACCTTTTCACGAGGGATTACCCCCAATAGATNGAAGCATTCCCGATATTTCGACCCAACTCTCGGGGGCACATACACGACAGGTTCATCTCCATGGAAATCCCCGTCCCCGACTAGGTTGTCCCCGAATCCCGGGGATCCCTGTCCCATAGGTCAATCCACGATCCCCCAGACCGATCGATCGATCAACCCACATACATACATATTGGCCATGGGCCTGTGATGGTGAGCTGAACCATATGATGGCGATCAGGGGCAACAACAAGGTGGAGCTGTACATGGCGCACATTTGGTTGTGTTGCTGATCGGTGCTTATATAACTGGATTTTTGCTATCCTAAAGGAATTTGATCACTTTAAACAACCACTTTTTTCGAGAGAGGGGAAGGAATAGGTAGATATGATTCATTTTAGGGTTATGTCAGCTGTTGCTGCCACCGAATCCCTTGATTTTTAAGGAGATCACTTCGGGTATTATTCATTCCGGATCTTCCTAGCGGTTCGAACATTTCAAAAAGCCCACATTTCCAGGCGCACTAACCATGTTTTTTTTTTCTGATCACTGCTGGGTAGGATCACTTTTGGTGACTCGGAAAATACTTTCGCCGCTCCGATCAGTTTTTGGTATTTGAAAAGCATTTTTTGGTTTCCGATCACTTTAATTGATGCTTCTGATCACCTTTTGGTCAGTTCTGATCACTTTTTGGAACACAAAATTGAACTTTTAGATTGGATAAATTTATCTGCGGGGCGGCGATGAAGGTGAATGCGCAAACAGCGCGATGAGTTCAAGGTTTAAGAGGAGGGGCGAACATGTTGAGGCCGATCGATCGGGAATAATGGTGATCAAGACCACTCTTGAAGTCTCCACCCACGCCAGTTTTTTTGGCGAAAACAACACATTGAAATTTGGCTGAGTAAAATGCGGAAATTGGGGACTGTCAAAAAATTAGTTAGTAAGATAAATTAGGGGGGGGGGCGGTTTACTACACATTACCGGTTTCCTGATCACCTTTTTTTTGGTGATCAAGATTACGACGCCTCTGATCAGTAAAAGGTCATTCATAGGAGGGGAAGATTGGTTTTATTTGTTTGTTTGTCAGCGTCTGGACCCTTGTCCCCAAATTGCTGATCTGATCAGCCTTGATCACCTGTAGTCCAACTGATCGGACGCCCTTGCGCGATGACTAATGTTGAAAAGGACCAAATATGTGACCCAAGGAGGCCAAGACTAACCAAGGCCACAGATCATGGTGCTTTGGTCCAATGCCAAGAAAATTGCCCAACCGAGACCAACCTTTGTTCTTGACTTTAGTCCTGACTTTTGGTCTTGGCCACGATTCAGTGGAAAATTCCCGCTGGCGCTGGCTAAAAAATTCACGCGCTGTTTCTTGCGGGCCTTAGGGGTCTTTATTTTCATCATCCTATGACACTGAAAATTTTGGAATTTTCGCCAGATTTTTCGACATCAAAAATGCTATCTGGGGGACTAGATTCGAAAATTCAGAGAAAATCGAGTTTTCCGCCGGATGGAGGATTTCCATGGTCGATTTGGTAAAGGTATAATATGTATGGCGAAGGGGTGGGCAGAAGTTCGAACCCCTGGAGGCAAAATTTTTAGGTACCCGAAGCCCCATAAAAATGGTCAAAATTCGTCAAATTTTAATTTTTCTGTGCAAAAATATTGTCGTCAAAATTCGATTAGATGGCCATCCAGCTTAGCGCCGGGTCCCCGGATCCGGAAGAACGGTTGCGTTCCAGAACGCGCCTTTTCCGACCGCGTACATCCGACGCCAAAGTCATCGGCGTGACGCCCCATGGCGGCGCAAAGGAACGGCGCCCAATAAGTCACATTGGTGTACACGCCGCCCTTGAAGTCCACATCTGTGCCGGGTGGAAAATTCGCTAAGCTAAGACGACTAAGTTTAGGCGCAGATTGAGGCGTTGGCCTATTTCTAGGTCCTCCGGAACAAAAGTCCTTAGATTAGGCCGAATTCTTAGCCTATAACTAAGTCTAGCATAATCCAAAAATCGAAATTGTGCCGTACACTTAGTTTAAGTATCTAAATTCGGCGCCTAAAAACTAAGTTAGGCGGCCGACACCAAGTTCACTGGACAATTGGAGACGTCAGTCGCCCATAATGCTTCTACCGATGGCGCCGTCTTAAATTTTCAAGTTTTGGAGTCGAAAATTCAAGATTGGCGCCATTCAAAAAGCCCAACCTCATCAGAAGTTAAGCTAATCAGGGGTGCACACGGATACGGATAATCCGCGGATATCCGCGGACACGGACGAATACGGATATGAAATTTTCTAAATCAGACGGATAAGGACGGATAACGGATATAAGCTTCTTATCCGCGGATATCCGTCATATCCGTCTAAGGAAAATTCCACCCATAAGAATGACATTTTTATCATGATTTTAAATATTTTTTGGAAAATTTTAACATATAAGGAAGAATTTTCCTAGAAATCTAAATTTTTCTAATCAAAAATATCAAAATTTATAAGAAAACGACATATCATTTCCAAAAATTTTTCTAATTTTTCTTTCTTCGCTCGACGGTCCCTATCGGAACCTCAAACTCAAAATCATGCAAAAAATTTGTAATCAAAGAAGAACGAATATCAAGCATAGTCGAATTCCGATTTATGGCCTTATGAAAAATACTAAGTTTCGCCAAAAAGTCACACCGGTTTGATTCAAATTTTCCTAATTTTTTTTCCTAAAATTTCCTAAATATTGGGCCGAATTTTTCAAAATTTCTCCGGCGGCTCCTATCGGAGCCGCCGGCGCCCTTAACAAAATGAATTTTTTTTTAATATTTTCAAATGACCAAATTTATTAAAAAATTTCAATAATGAAAAATGAAAAAATCGCTTCTAAAACAGTTGTTTCGTTAAGAAAAAATTAATAATAATTGGCTTTGTAAAATTATTGCAAAATAACCTTATTTTGGTCAATTTTTTTTTACTTTTGGAGATCTTTCGGCTGATTTCGATGCATTTTTAAGCGAGCGAAGATCGGATCCAAATGAAATTTTTTTGCCAGCAAGTTCGGCCGGTTTGAAGCCGCTTGCGTTATGTGATGGACGAACTTTTTGTTAACCGATGGCAACATTTCGAATTTAGCCTATTCGTTCAAAAAATTTGATTTTTCTTTCGTACTTTTTTATGTGGTACAATTTTTGCGAAAAAATAGTCAATTTTATTGATTTCCTAATATTCTCTAAAAAGCGGATATATCCGCGATATCCGCGGACGGATATGGCCAAAAATTGACGCGGATACAAACGGATACGGATATGGACCCCGCGGATATATCCGGATACGGATTTGAAAAATTATGACCGTGTGCACCCCTGAAGCTAATTGTAAGGACCAAAACTAAGATGGTTTAGGTGCACGATTCCTAAGTAGAACTTTCCTAATAATGATGATGAAGAATAAACTAACCCTTCTGAGTCACGTTGGCGCCCAGCCCCTTCTGCGCCAGCTCGCTCTCAATCCGATCACACCGGGTACCGTAGCCGACTATGCCTGGACATACCGTAATCTATACAGTATCCGGCGCCATGGTCGCCTACCGTAGATACGTCCGTTCATGTCGCGCAGAGCGGCGCCACTGTCGCCCTGCAAATTGACCAAAATTGAATTGTTTGTTTGATTAGACTAGACATTTATGTATTTATTGTTGCTCACTTAGCGACTAGCTTATAAGCAACTTGCTTAGGACTAAGCGGCTAAATTGTCTGAAAATTTACACTAAACTTAGCTCAGGACATTTTCGGCAACTAGTTTGACTCTAAACTGTAAGCTGCCTAGTAATTGTTGACTAAATCGTACGACGACTAAGCAACTAAGTTGCCTGGCGACTTAGTAGCGACTAACTTGTAAGATGTAATACAACTAAGGGGCACTCATTTTCAGTTAGTAGACAGACAACTGTCGCCGCGATCGACCAACCTCCTATAGATTACATTGATCGGCGACTAAGTTGCGAGCCGATCGACTAAGTCGCGCGGCAACCGGCAACTGAATTTCTTATTCTCACCTCGCATACGTTCTCCCACAATTCCGCGCCACAGAGTGCATCCACACCTGCGTCTCCGGGCGGACACTGCTTCATCATGCTGATGTTGACGCTCATCATGTTGTCCGGTTCAAGTGTCGGATCGCGTTTCGGGTCGTATCCGTACCCAGAGGCCATTAACCAGGCGGGCAAGCGTGCGTTGCGCGGAGCGAATGAAACGCGTCGCGGCGCCACCGGCCGCGCGAGCTCCAGCAACGCAATGTCGCCGCGCGCACAGTGACTGCGCACAAACTCGCTGGGCATGTAGACGCGTGCGACGCGCACAGCGCGTGTCTGCGTTCCGCGAGTGCAGGCGCTCGCCTTGACGCACCTGAAATACGTCGCGTAGGGTTGAGTTGCGCCACAAATGCGTCATTTGACGTTGTGTTTCGCTACATGACGCATTGTGCAAACTTGTGACGCATTTCAAGACGAACGCATCATCCTTACCTATCCGGCGCCCGCAAACATGTTCCGTCCAGCTCCACCAGCATTTTGCGCACCGCGAAGGGTTGCGGTTTCTTCGACTTTGTCGCGTCGTTGAGCAGCAGTGTGTCCGCAACAGGACCCCTAAACGAGGGGTGTAATGCATGGTAGGGGTACCGTATACTCTCTACTAATGGTTAGTACAGTCAGGCCAAGGCGATCCCTCTACCCTAGTCATGATCAGGGTCCGAAAAAATATGCGCAAAATTTTTCAAAATATGCGCATAAAATATGCGCAGAAAAATGCCAAAATATGCGCAAAATATGCTCAAAATTTCCAAAATATGCACAAAATATGCGCGAATTTTTTGCAAAATATGACCTAAAAATGCAAAAATTTTGCCTAAAAAGCAATTCTTTACTATTTAAAGTGGTTTTTTTTGCATATTTAAGGCATTTTTAGGTTAAAATTAACTTTGATACCTTTTTTGCATTATTGGCCTTTTTCATGCCTTTTTTGAGATTTTTTGAAAAACAATGTGATTTCTTAAAAATTTGGCCATTTTTATTTGAGAATTATCATAGTTTAGCCATTCTGTAATTTTTCAAAATTGCCAAAAAAATGAAAAAGGTCCAAAAAATTTCAATAAATTAAAAAAAAAATTCTCAAAATATGCAAAAATTTCTCAAAAAATGCATATTTTTCTCAAAAAATGCCCAAAATATGCATAAATATGCGCAAAATATGCGAAATATGCAAATATGCACAAAAAATCGAAAATATGCAAAAATATGCAGTTAGAAATCCATGCCAGAGCGTTCAAAACATGCTAAAAACATGTTTTACGTGACTTTCAGGCTGTTCTGAGCCAGCAAAAAAATATGCATTTGCATATAAATCCGGACCCTGGTCATGATTCAGTTACTGTAACCGTTTCTCCCCGTGCAACCGCGGTGAGCTGCAGTAGCTTGGTAAACTCCAAGCTATGACACTCATGGGTGGTAGGCTGGTAGGAAGCCTGGTAATCACACAGTGACTCTTTTGGCCCTTACTTTACATCTACTCACTGTTGTTATACCCCGTATAACAAACAAGATACTCTGTATACCGTATACCTGTACAACCGCTCGCACTTTGGCTGCGCCGGGTTCGGTACACAACAGGTGCGCCAGGAGAAGAAGCAGTGTGCGGCGGTGAGCACATGCCTGGTGGACACTAGGGTGCCGGCGCAGTTCCATACTGAGCAATAAACCGTGATGTTGTACTGTAGTATGTAACAAGAATGGAACCCCCGTAGAGGAATTCCATTGTAACTTCACGCAGAATACTGTAGTAGTCTTCCGAAAATATGTATACGTCCGAATATTCTTCATAGAAAGCGCTTACTGTAACCATCCAACAAGTACTTAGGTAGGTATACCATTCCATCCTCACTTTTAATGCCATACCGAAGACTGTAGTCTCTACTGCTACGCTAGCCCTTTCCAGGATATCGTATTATAGTTAGTACATTGTGATTCTTACCGTACTTCTGTCCCAAGGAATGTGACGGGTGACCCCCAACCGGACAAATCATGTGTTGACTCACAGTGTAGGCTACCATAGCCCTTTTTGTCCCATCCTACAGTAACCAATATCCTTGACAGTGGATACTCTACCGTATAGTCTACGCTAATTATGCTTTTTTTCTCTACTTGACCATATTTTATGATCGTTAATCCCCCTATCCAATCGGTATAATGCACATAGTGGAGCATAATCTTGTCATATACCATATCTTCACTTATTACTCCATGTTTTGCTACTATAGTAGTACCGTACCGTATCCCATACCCTTACAGCCTCTACCGTACCACCGACCCACCTTTGCGCCCGTTGGCGTATTGTCGCCCGAACATGCGCAAATTCACCTCGATGACCACCGTGTTGTCGAAGGGTTTTTCTGTCGAAGAACCACAACCATCGCCGCCGCTTTTCATGAACAGAAGTAGAGCGAGCAGTACACGAGAGAGTGGTAGTGATACCATTTCCATTCGGAACGGGAATATGTTTAGGAACACGGGAATCTCGTTCCTGAATTCTCGAACCTATGGAATATGTAAGGGTGCTATATTATATCCTTGGGAACTCAATGTAAAACTATTGGGAACAGGGAAAGATGTTTCAAGAAATTTCCGCGTTTGGCCTCAAATTCTAGCTATCTAGATTAAATATGATACGGGGACCAGCGCCCCTAAGTTCGGGTCGTTTGCGTTCAAAATCTCCACGATTCTCTGATATGGATCCCAAGTATCGCCGGGGAATGGGTCCAATTTAAAAAGTACCAGGGAATAAAAATACAGCCGAATTAATAAATTGCTGTGCATAGGGACCAAAGTTCAGGTACAGGATCTAACATTCGGAGTGAATCCCAGGGATTGGGTCCCAAGTTCGAATTACAGATTATTGGAAACCAAAAATTGGGGCCCAGGGACACTAATCTAGTCCAAAAGGTCCAACTTTCAAATTCATTGGACCGAAATTCGGAGCCAGGGAATGGTCCCAAAAATCCCCAAGTAACCTGTGAGTTAGCATTCAAGAACAAATTCGGGACCTTGGGACCGAATCATCCCATTTCCCCTCTGTAAATGGGTTTATGGCCATACATAAAAGATGGGCATTTTCCTCACCATCGGCGGGAAAATAATTTATTCCGCGTGAATTCCTCCTCCCATGTATCTCGATTGGATGCATTAAAAAAACGCAAAAATGATTAATTTTTATCGATCACATTCCGGTGATGATCACGTCCTCTCTTCGCATCGGCAACAATGACGCCGGACCATGGCCAACTCGCAGGGGTCGCGACGCTTGCGTTGCGGTCGAGCGTCGCGCGATGTTGCGTTATGTTGTTGTTGCGACGCATTGCCAGCGATTGCATTTTTGTATGATGCGTCAAGAGAGCCTACGACGAGTTGCGACGCGTCGCCCGATCTTGCGTTACGTTGTTGTTGTTGTTGTGACGCATCGCCAACGACGTCAAGAGAGTCTACGGTAGGTTGTGACGCGTTGCGCGTGGTTGCGTACCCTTGATATGCATCGATTTGATTTGGATCAAATTTCATCGCGATTTTGGAGGTTGTGATTGCTCGCGGTGCCCACCGCGACTCTCCGGAATCATTAACGGTTGTGTTACGCGACACTTTGCAGTTGCGCTTGACGTCATGATGTTGTGACGCATTGCGGTTTAATGCGTCAGAAGATGTCGCGGCTTGTTGTGACGTATTTTGCCGCAACGCGTCGCGGTTATGCGGCGGGAAGAAGAGCGCGCAGAAGGAGGCCTCGCGGCAATCCCTCTGACGTGCGCCTTGTGCGTTCTCCGACGCATTACGTGAGGCTGCGTCTGCGTCGCGACGTTTCACCAACGGTGGCGCCGGCGTATTCTTCCACCACCAGCCGTTGTTGATCAGCGGCAGGATGATCGGCAACAGTGGTGTCGGGCGTCCGCGATCTGGGTCACCTCCCGCTGACGCATGCGTCGATGTTGGCGACGGTGGTGTTGTTGGGTCTAATGAAACAAAAATTGGTGGACTACCTAAATTCCAGAATTTTGGAGTTCCCTGGTTTTTTGTATAATCGGATTCCTAGGGCCTTAAATTAAAATTTTTCAGGGCCCAAAGTTCGTATATTGGTGTTGGGATCAATCCTCAAATTCCTGTTTCCTTTGTTCATCGCACCCGGATTCCTGGGATCCCAGTTCCGAGGCCTCGGCCTTGGCCTCGATTATCTTGATTCCCGGGGCCCCTAGAAAGAACCGATTTCTCCCTCTTGGTCCAGGAGAATGATCCCCAGTGTTTTACGAGAACTTAAGAATCCAAAAAAAAGAAATTCCCGATTTTCAAGAGACCGATTTGCAAGTCCTAGATTCCTAATGTCCAGGCTTTAAGGTCCCAATAAAAGGATCTCTATTTCCCAGATTCAGTCACCAGAGGGAATCCAAAGCTCAAGGTTCCCGGCAGCAGCAATCCAACTGTTCCTATGTAGTTCCTCTGGGTCCTCATCCCTTCACGAACTTGGAGCAGTGCCCGGATCATCCGTTGATGAACCCACAACCAACCTCCCGGATTTGGAGCTGCGGTGGTTGTCCTGGTGGGCAACGGGGTGCCAGCAGGCGGCGGCGGCGGTGCCACCGTGGACCCGGCATTGCGCCCTCCGCCGCCGGGCGCGAACGGCTTGCCCATGCAGGTGTGGCACGCGTAGATGTTGCACACCTTCAGGTAGTCGCCGGGCGAGGCGTCGTTGACGCGGCCGATCACCTCCTGTCAATGAGATGATCAGTCGATAATTCGATAAATCAATCGATCTAACTAAGCTATCAATGAAAACCATGAATGAGTATGGGTGCTCTGAAGGGCATAGCTTCATGATTATTTCATGGTAATGAAAAACGGATGCGCCCCCGGTTCCGGATTCTCACAGGGTCCTCCTCGAATGGGACCATTGGATCCAAAATTCCTGTGGATTCATGGGGATTCAGATCGGCGGATACATGCGAGCCATGATTCTTCTATGTTAGAATCCATAGCTCCCGATCCTGGGCTCTGGAACACAGTCACTTTTTCAATGGTCTCGGATACCCATGGAATCCGAGCTTCGGGTTCCAGATTTCCTCAAAATTCTGGGATTTTCATAAGGTCCAGAAGGTTACCGGATCCAGGATGTACTTACCTTTGCTTCCTGCTGGAACCTTCGAAGGTCCCAGGCTCCCAAGGTTCTGAATTCTTAAAATAATTTGGGAAAAATCAGCTGCCTCGTAGGATTCGAGCCTTTTCCATTTTCCGCTGACCAAAGCTTTCACCATTAGGCTAATGCTGCTACATATACTCCATTTCCCCCATTTACTGCATTTTATGCATCCCTTGCCATACACAGGGTTCCCGGAGAAGGAAGATAAGAATGATAACTGGGTCTGATCAGATTCGGGTTTGAATCTCAAGGGGAATGAATAGGCTCAAGGCCGGTTCCAAAATATGAAAATGAATGCAAAGGCAAAATAATAAGGAGTCCAATGATGGAAACCTTTTCAAAGACAGATAGGAAGGCAATTAAAAGCTTTATTCACTCAACAGATTAAGGAGCGAATTTGCGTCGGGGACGACTAAATGAAATATGAAAATGAGGGGTGGGATTGACAAATGGGATAAAAAGTCATGTGATGTGGGAAAACAATGGCGAAATGCATATAAATATAGATTCAAATGTCTTTATCGGCGTGCCGCGTTGTACACCGGGATTAAAGTTCGCGGCATTCGAAAATCCCGGATTTGATCCGTCTATCTTTCCCCACCTGGTACTGCTTGTCCAGCGTCTCCATGGTGATCTTGCCCGGAGCGGTGGCGAACGCGTCCTTGGCGTAGTGCATCACGCTCCGGTAGTCGTAGCGGACGCCATAGGTGGTGCTGAAGTGATCGACCGATCAATCGAAAATCGATCGATCAATCGAAAATCGATTGATCAATTTGATCAGCTGCTTACCTGTCCGTGTCCGGCACCTTCTCGAACTGTGTGATGTAAGCTGCAATTTTTCGTGTATCTTAAGAACCTGAGAAATCTTACTATGGCCATGGTCGTCCATAATTTACTGTTTTTGCCCGACTAATCTTGGTCCTACCAAGATCTCCCTGTGCTGATCTTGGTAAGACATTGGACAAAAAAAAAATGCAAAAAAGGATNGGTTCTTCAGGTTGTGGAAATTCTAAAGGTCCCGGAATTCCGAGGTCCTGGATCCCTGGATCCGAGGTTCCCATAGGTCCCGATGTGGTAATCCAACTTACCAAGGACCCGGATTCCCGGGACCCCACCTGGTACTGTTTGTCCAGCGTCTCCATGGTGATCTTGCCCGGAGCGGTGGCGAACGCGTCCTTGGCGTAGTGCATCACGCTCCGGTAGTCGTAGCGGACGCCATAGGTGGTGCTGAAGTGATCGATCGATCAATCGAAAATCGATTGATCAATTTGATCAGCTGCTTACCTGTCCGTGTCCGGCACCTTCTCGAACTGTGTGATGTAAGCTGCAATTTTTCGTGTATCTTAAGAACCTGAGAAATCTTACTATGGCCATGGTCGTCCATAATTTACTGTTTTTGCCCGACTAATCTTGGTCCTACCAAGATCTCCCTGTGCTGATCTTGGTAAGACATTGGACAAAAAAAAAATGCAAAAAAGGATTTGCCCGGATTTTACAATCGTGGTCTTGCTGCTGGATTTCCTCATTTGATGCCAATAAATCATGTTAAGGGTCAGATCTTGGTAAGTTTCTGACACCATGGACATTTTATTAGGCAGCGTCAAAACTGAATGAGTTATAGCGATTGGGAGTTGGGACTCAAATGTCCGGCGCGGACACAAAGGTACCCCGCCCGAACAATCTTGGTAAGCCTTCATGGGATCTTACTTAACATCTTTGTGCGATATTCCAACGTGAACATCATGCCAAGATCGTGTTGTTCTAACATTTTTATCAAAACGGGGCTATTTTTTGCACTTGCCTGGCGCAATGTTCTCGTAGTGGATCTTGATGTGGTCGTCGCGGTCGTAGCGCATCTGCTCGTGCCACAGGCCAATGGTGTGCATCAGCTCGTGGATCACGATGTCAAACTCCAGACACGTGGCTGAATCGGGTAAAATATGTACAACGTGCCATACTGTAACCCGACTAAAGGAGATAGGAGATATTAGAGCAGAGTAAAAATTATGCCAGGAAAGGGTACCATTCCATAAAAAGACAAATACTACAGTGAAAGTTAATATCAAGATATAGGATACCAAGAGGCTAGGGTGAGATTACCAGGATATTGTAGCTCTATGTAATTCCAACTTCTAATATGACCATTCTATCAAGGGAATGAATACCGTACCAATCTCATTGGTCTCCAGCATCACGGTGTTCCGGCCCGGCGAGCGGCCCACAACGGTGTAGCACCTTAAAGGTTCAAAGATCAATTATGTGATGTTCAAAAATTAATCATTTAAGCGATCAAAGATCAATGCTTATGATTTAATGGATCAGTGATCGTGGAATACGGTGATCAAAAATCATTTGCGGGAGCAATTTGGTGATCAAAGATCATTTGGGTGATCAATTCGCTGATCAAAGATCATTTAGGGGATCAAAGATCTCCGCACCCACCCTTCGCCCCGCTCGTTGCGCAGGTCCACATAGTCCGCTTCGCCGGCGCGCCGCTCGAACTTGATGCACGTGTTGTCCGCAATGGCCTGCATGGCGCGCGCGATGGTGGAATGCTCGGCGCTGTCTGATCGGTAGGACAATTGATCACTGATCAAAGAATCCGGAGGAGTCCAGGGAAAACTATAAACCACTCTGCCATCTCCGAAATTTTTGGATTGTGATCCCCTCTACAAAACCCGATTTTCTCCGAATTTTCACATTCAAACCCCAGCAAAAAGGTGTTTTAAGTGCCATAACTTTCCTATGCTTTGACAGGATTTTTTCGGAAAATTCGGGAATTTGGCTATACGGGTGCCTAGGGTTTTCGGGGACTGATACGGGGACATATGTAGTGTCCAAAATGGGATGGTTGTCAAAATCGCAAAAAATCTAGGTTGTAGTTCCGTGATTTTTCAAAAGACGCGTTTTATGTATAAATAGTACAACTCCCAGCAAGTAGGTTCTGGAACTCAAAACACATTTGTTGTGCGAGTTGCGGGACAAGTGGTCATCGAAATTTGGATTCAGATAATTGCTGATTAGAGGCTGGATCGAGACGAGATTATTCGGGAATCCTGAATTCTCGAACCCAAAGTCCGGTCGGTCTCTAATGCTGATCGTTTTGTTCCTATCGCTCCCACCGAATTTTCCGCTGATCACGAATGGGATGATGAAGCGTTCATCCGCCGTGTCCCCTGGCGTCTTGTAGCGCGTCCATCGGCTGGAGGAGTCCGGCTTGATCGCGTTCCGGGCGATCAACAGCTGTTGCAGACCCGCGCGGAGCCCAAAGTCGGGCCAAAGGTTGACGATGTCCCCTGGGCCACGATGCAGGTTGCCCGGCTGATCGTACAAACTGATCGGACGACCCTGATCAGCGAGAGGAAAAATGATCATAATGGCACCGATCAGAGTTTACTGATCAGCTTATCCTGATTGAGAGGAAAGGATCAAAATGTTCAATATAAGTAAGTTGGAAGTGAAATTGATCAGAAACCTTACAAAAAAAATTGATCGGAAACCTTACAAAAAATTAAAATTGTCCTTAAAAGGCATTGAAAATCAAGATAAGCCTACATAGTGATCAACCGAGCTGATCATTGGTGTTAAAATGATCAAAAAATGGATTATGTTTGGAGGGAAGTGATTCAAAGGGCTGGTAATATCCCAAATTTTTTGTAATCAAAGGTTAGATGTTTAACGTTGATCAAAGAGGTCCTGATCAGGATCGCCCTTGATCACCGATCGAAAGTTTAAAGAGTACAAAATGTTTTTGATCAGCAATGGTGGAGAGGATCACGTACCCTCGAGTCGATCCTGTCGATTAACCTCATCTGCAAAGCGATCCAAAACCACCATCCTGGCCACCCGAATCTGGAGTCGTACATGTGTACCAAGACTTCCCTGAACAGAGATATCAAGACATGTGTAAGGAGTCTGTTTGTTTAGAAAATGATCAGAATGCTGTGATCATGGGGGTCTAATAAGACCAAAATTGATCAAATGGAAAATTGTTAAAGTGATCAATACGCTGTGACCAATTAAAAACTGATCGGCATTATATGACGATTACGACATTAAAGCTTTAAAAGTGATCGGTATGGAATGATCAGGAGGTTAAAAATGGTGATCAAATGTGTGATCTCTGATCGGAAGACGGAAAATGGTGGATCTTGTGCACTTGAGCGGGAATTGGTGACCCCTCCCGCGCTACGGAACAGATCGCGTTTCGGCTTTGCGCGAAGAAAATTGGACCTCCGCCCCATCCGGATCCGGATGACCGCCGAGGACAATGATCAGAGCAGAAGCGGAAAGGGTCAAAAATAGCTCACTGGGGCCCCACTAATGGACAGGAAAAAATGTGGACCGGGAAACCCAAAATGATCAAAATAATTGATCACAAACTGAACAGTGAAGTGATCACAGAATAAAGTGTGATCAAAGATCAGAAAAATTCACAACCTTTTCATTCTTCACTTCTATCCCCGTCTTGTCCCGGTTTCGCCCCAGTATTGTAATCGCAACCTGTCCATGTTTCACCCCCGCTTCGTTCCTCGACCCCGGTTGTCGTCTTTGGTGTTCACCCCCGCTTTTTCCCCCGCCTTCTCCTCCCCGATAACTGTCAATTCTCGCTTATTCCTCCCCGCTTCTTGTCCTCGGTTGCCGACTTGGTCCTAGCCCGCGCTTCTTTCCCCGCCTCCTGTCCCCGTTTCCTCCCCGCTTTTCGTCCACATTTCCTCTACACACGATTGTCCCCGTTTCCTCCCCGCTTCTTTTCCGCTTCGGTCTCCGTTTCCTATTGTTTCCTCCCCGCTTCTAGTCCTCATTTCCTCCCCGGTTCTACTTCACTTTTCACACTTCTACAATTCACTTTCACACTTTTAGCACACATAATTTCATAATCAAATTCCTCTTAAGCATAGGGCAAATTATTCCAAAAAAAATTAATCCAAAAAGGCCCGCCAAAAAGCACTTAAAGCGGCTGTCACGCTAATGGATCCTAATGGCGCCTCCAGCCCCGACAGGGTGGATTAGCACTTTGGGCCAGGTTCCGCCCCCAGGGTGCCAAAACATGGACAGAAGAGATGTACGATCTAAGCAGAAGTGCCGAAGGCATTCCGCACCATTGGGGGGACTACGATAATCCGCCGGCGAATATTCCGACGGATTTTGGGTGTCAATGTGGACCAAGCAAACCAAGATTTAGCCCTTAGGGCCAAGACTTAACAGGGGGGGTTAAGCAGGGGTTATCGGCCATATATATAAGGCTGTCACCAAGGAGCCATAATCTACTTACAATTTAGTTCAATGGGCTTATCTTACCTGATCTCTGGGCCAGACTAAAGGATCAAAATAAATCATCTGAAAAAATCCTAATCAAAATCATCCCAATCATCCGACATCCGTCGGAAGCAATAGCCGAATTTTCGTAGTCCCCACCCCCTCATGGTGGATATCTGGATATCCATATGTATTGTATCATGGGTGGCCTATAGGTTATGACCATAGGTTATTAGCTGGCTAATTCAGATCCTTAGCTAGGTGCAATTGATCCAGCTTATGGATGAGCTAGCTCTGGGCTAATTTAGCCTCTCAATTAGTTTAGTCCGCTGGGTTAGCTTAAGCTAACCTCATAACTCACCAGTTAGACGACGCCGAAAGTTCTTCGCTCCGCACTTACTAGTCGATCGTCCTACGACTAAAACTTGTCAGGCCCTGGTCTCACAATTGTAAGCTGTCTATCTATCAAATCTTGGTTAGCAGTTTAGAACTTAGATAGCCATAAATTGTTGTCTTCGATACCTGCATAGATTCTAGGCTACTGTAGTTGTTGTTATCCTGGCTTATTAATTCATTCAAGCGCAACATGGCGTTGCCGCGCAACAACAACCATCACAACTTGCTGTGGTTGCGTTCGGTTGCGCTGTTGCTGATGTTGGGTGCAATTTGTTGCCGCGCGGGCATTGTGATCAAGGTGGCCCATCTGCAGCCCAACAACCCCAACATCATCCATGAGCCGCAAGTGCTGGAAATGTAAGCAAATTTTACCCCCAACTTCGAGGTGCCATGATTCCTGAAGTCATGCATGGTTCCCTGAGTCCAAGAACCTTAGGGCCCAAGTACATAGAAAGAGCCGGACCCTTGGGTTTTCATTTACCTATATTTGGGTTCGGAATTACCAAGTTCAATGATATCGAGTACCACGATTCTAAAAATAACAAAAATTCTTCGATTCTATGGGACCGAATGCATGAGTTCCACTTTCCCAAGATTTCAGCTCCTAAGGTCCCAATTTTCAGGTTCCCTGCTCCTTAACTCCCGGTTCACCAGAGTCCCAGGTCCTAAGGTCCGGGTTTCCCAAGGTCGTCTTGGATTCCCATGGTGCCGAGTCCCAAGGTCCCGGATTCCCGCCGGCTTTCTCAAGGTCCCAATTTCTGAGGCCCCGGATTCCAGGGCTTCCATGGTTCCAGGATCTCATGTTCTTGAGACCACCGTATACTGGTGTGCCCAGATTCCAATCATGCTAGGATTCCTGGGTCCAAGTGTTCCTTGTTGAAATTTCGAACTTGTTGGACCTCGAGTTTCATGCAAAATCGGAGGTTCGAAGATCATTTATGTTTTTTTTCTTGCCACAACCAGGTGCTACAACGACATGAAACAGCGGGGCATTCTGCCGGCCGAGATCCGGTTGCAGTAAGTTGCCCGGCAATCTGTAGCAAAGTTGCGCCGCATCCTCGTTTTCCTTCCTTCCCAAAGGGTGTTCACCATGGAATCGTGCAACCGGTTCAGCGGTGTGGAGCACGCCGCCTACTTGCACTACCTGCAAAACGTTGGTGATCAATGATCTTTGGTCCCTTAGTTGATCAGTGTATGGTCTTTGATCCTTTCGAGGTATTCTTTCGTGATTTCAGACAATTTTCGGTCTTTTTAAGACCATTTCGAACCTCGATCAGACCCTAATCAACCTTTTTAGACTGCATATTCATTTTCACTAATTTTCGGACACTTTATAGACCCCAAGTTCATCCATTAAGTCTGCTTTCTACCCAATAGATACAAGTTATCCGTCTTCTTTGGACCCTGAAATCCGAGTTAATTCATTCAGGGCAGATGTCCTTGATCCTTCTTTCAAAGAATTCTGAGCAAATTGGTCTTTGATCCTACAGATTTGACCAGTTCGCACAATGATCTTTGATCCAGTCGAACTAGATGATCCCTTTTTCTGACCATTGATCCGTTAGTTGATCAATGATCTTTGATCCCCTGTAGACCAGCATCTACTTTGGGCCCGGCTGCAACAACGAGATGCTGATCATCGGACGGCTGGTGAGTCGCTGGAACGTGCCGATCATTGCCCATTTGTCCGGCGACGATGCGTTGTCCGATCGATCAGGTATGAGAAAAACCAAAAATTGCGAAATTTTCGCAAAAAACTCTGGATTGTTCCTTCGAGCTAGAACATCTAAAATTTCGCGCGAAAAATTTTTTTAGTGTTCGACACGCTTGGCTCCGTGGCACTCACATCGGCCACCGAAATGGCCCGGGCCACGCTCACCCTGCTCCAACTGTACGGCTGGAAACAGGTACGGTAAAGGATTAGTGATCATCAAACTGATCAGTCATGAAAAATCAGAGTGATCAGCGATCAAAGATCAGATCAATTAATATGGTCAGCCATCAAGAAGCGCCATTTTGTAGGTAATGATCACCGATCGGAGACCAAAGTTCGGAAACCGATAGCACCAAATGATTAATGGCGTGGTGATCAGATAGCTTGATCTTTGATCAGGGGCATAACAATAACAAGGATCATTGATAAAGTCCACCGATCAGACTATTCAGCAATCAGGGTTCTAACATTGCTGATCAATTTATTCAGTGATCAATAGATTAGTGGGAAACGATCGGAGGGGCCAATGGTCAAGGGATCAAAGATCAATTTCCGCCGATCACAGGTGGGCCTGGTCCGGCCCAGCGTGCACTTTGAGCGGCTGTCCCTGCACTCGTTGCGCAATTACCTGAAGGACGCAGGCATTGAGATCAATGTGGAGATAGAGCTGGACCCGTACATGACGCCGGACGAGATCATCGCCACCGGACGCCTGCGGCACTTGCGCAACCGTGCTCGAGGTATACTATACCGTATGGGGAAATACTATAGTAATGGGTACTGTAGAGTACAGCAATACAGATGACATTCTGGGGTGTGCTTACTTAATAAGACGGGGTACTGTAGCGGTAGAATGTTTATTAGGGTATCTTATCAGGAAACCGTGGTAGGGATACTGTATACGGTAGTAACTGTATACCAAGGAGTGATATATAAGGAATAACCATGGGACGGGAGTATACTGTTGTAATGTATTAGAATACATAGTACAGTATACCCAGAGTACTGTAACTTGCTGAAAATTGTAAATCCAACAGAAAACAGGTAAAAACAGGGGTTAATAGACTAAATTGTATAATATACTTATTGGGGTCTCCAATTACATGAATAATCGGTGCGCCAATTCGTGGCAATATACTTGTCCAAACCATTGGTCTTACCGTAATCAAAAAGTATGGTAAATATACTCTGTAATTTGCTGCAGTGATCATGGTGGAGATGGGCATGGACTTGCACAGTGCCAAATCCTTCATGATTGCGGCCCTGCGGTCGCACATGAAGACATCCGAGTACGTGTACATCATCCCGTGGCTCGCACATGTATGTGTACTGCTTGAACTTGTTTACCTGCTTTACACAGTTACACGACCATTACCCCTGGGAGGCCAGCAACATTGAGAAGCAGGAGACACGGTAAGTAAAGTGTAAAGCCCTTGGTAGGGGAACCAAATATCGTGGTAAGAGCGAAAAGATAGATCACGACGGAGTTAATCCCTGTAAAGGAACAAAACGGTTAGACAGAGTTTCAGAGTTATACAGAACATCATACTCCTTGGTAGAATTCAAGACGGGGTTTGACAGAGTTTCAGCGTTATAGATCCCTTGATAGGATAAAAGACAGGGTTACATCCCTATTTTAGTGCATAGAGAGTTGTACCGATACTTAATAGAGTTTACGACAGGGTTAGAACCCTTTGCCTTAGTAAAACTATTGAAAGGGTTTGAACTTGTGTAAGGGCAAAATATCATACCCATCAGAATGTCCCATAAGGTATCCCGGTATAGAATAACACAATGTAAAGTACGCGTTTTACCGTAGTGCCGCCTTCGACGACGCCATCGTGATCACTGCGCACGGTTATGACAAAAAGTTCATTGAGGACTTTGAGCAACGGCTGAACAAAGTCACTGGCATGATCAGCACCTATGTAAGTGATCTCTCTATCTTGGTACCATGATACCGTACACCCTTGGTAAATGTACTTGCTTACAGTACGCCACCTTGTCTTACATGTCCCTGTATGACGCGTTGTTCCTGTATGGGTTGGCGGTGCGCGATGCGTACGAAGAGACGCGCAACCAGAGCGTGTTCCTGGATGGGTTGTACATTTGGAAGAAGATGACCGCGCGACAGTTCATTGGTACGGTAGCCAGGATATCACTAGGGCTACTGTATTTTCTTGTTACAGGTTCCACCGGTCAGGTGCTGATGAACAACAAGGCCATCCGGGTGCCCAGCTATGCAACTTACCACACCAAGAACGGTATGACAGAAATTTGGGTTATTATAATAATGGTACCACAACTTTGCCCAATCTTACCAAGCCCTCATTACTACTACCGTATCCAGTAACACCTCCTTACTTTGGGATAGGAAGTCCTTGAGTCTATTCCCTGTCAAAATCAAAATGCTATCCCAATTGGTACCATAAGCATAATCTACCGTAGGGCCGTAACTTCTCCCTCGATAATATCGTAGCCCGTCTCAGGTACCATGAAAATCGTTGTGGAGCTAACCGCCCGCATTGGCGACAAACTCCGCTGCGCCATGTCCGAGAATGACTGCTCCGAACATGTGAGTGACATATTGATCAACGTCTCACATCAACGTGTTTGTGATCTTTGATCTCTTAGAATCACTTTTATCGGTGATCTTTGACCCTTTAGCGATGATGATCACTTAGGGCAATGTCTTCTTCAAACCATACAATAACTTTATTATTTGGCCCTTAGGGTCAACTTGGTCGTAGATCACCAGTTGATCTACGATCTCGTATTCCTAAGATTATCAATGAGCGTTGATCTCTGATCACCAAAACGCCACTGATTTTGATCCTTTTTTGATCTTTGATCCCTTGTCAAGACCGCGCACGAGACAATGTCCCACTACTACACTACCTCCGATGGCACAATGCCCCCGGACATGCCAAAGTGCGGTTTTGACGGAAACCTTTGCGATTTCACCCTGGTCTACGCGATGATCGGCATCCTGATCTTCCTGGGAGGCAAGTGATCAAATAGTGATGATCAGCCTAGGCCCGAAGCTTCTGATCATTGATCTCTGTGAAAATCTGATCAGTGTTCAGGATCAGATGATGCCTAAGGGTCATAGAGGGCGATCGGCGCGAAATGATCCAGAGACCAGAGAGTTTGTAAACCATCTGATCACCGATCTGGCCATGTTTTAGGGCTATTAAAACGGATCAGATCATTTTGCTTTTGATCACTTAGTCCTCAGTGATATACACCGAGTATCAATCTCTGGAGAAAAGTGGTGATCAATGGCCATAAATCATTAATCAGTGCAGAAGGCATTGCCATATCCATAGATTGAACATGTAAGCCATCTCTGATCGTTGATCAGATAGATCACTTACGGGTTCATTGATCAAACTCATGAGTGAATATACCGTAAAAAGCAATCTACTGAGGAGATGAAGCATGGATCGGATACAAAAACTGATCAGCCTAAAGGCATTTACCTACATGGACCGTTTCCTATGGATCTGATCACTATAATCAATCTCCATCTTTATGGCCACAAATCTGAGTGTGATGATAAATTTGCATTGATCACTGATCAGATCCAGCAGAATCGCCTCATTTTGGTCCCCTCAATTTTCAGTGACCATCCCGCTGGGCTATTACCTGCACAAAAAGGAGTAAGTCGAATTGATTTTACATTTCATGCACCTGCAAATTTCGCGCAGGAAGGAGCGCATGCTGTACGACATGACGTGGCGCATCCCGCGCGAGCAAGTGCGCCTGCTGGAGCTGCGCACAAAGATGCGTATTTTGGCATTTTTGGATTTTGGCGCCAAATTTGAATGAGCTCAATGAATTCCCTTCCGCTTTGCAGACCAAGTCCACCTCGTTGCACAGCCGCTCCTACGAGAGCCACTCATTTGGTAGGATATAGGAGGGATAAACATGGGCCGCAGATTTGTTTCATAAAGCATCTGATCAGAAGTGATCCGAAACTACTAACCCCTTAGTGATCAGTTCATAGTCTAAGAGTGCAATCCAGTCTGATCGTTGTCCAGAATTTTTAGAGATCTTGACATTATTTATTTTTTTCTGGCCAAGAGTAATTTCTATGATGAAGCAACAGGAGTTACCATGAGATTAGGATACTGTACGATATACCATAGGGTATATTGTAAGTAGGTCCGAAGACCATATAAAGGTGATTATCATATACGATAGGATATACTGTAAGCAGGGCCAAAAGACCATATAAAGGTATAAGGCATACATTAAAGGCGTACTTCACTGTCCTAGAACATATTCTAGGATGATCAATATAGTATCGGTCTCGAGTTTCGAACATCGTTACTCTACTCTACTACTCATGCCCCGATACCATATACCGATACCGTATAGCTAGCCGCCTGGTAACCTTTCCCATTGTACACACAGTAAATACAGTATTTGTTACGATGTTCTATTCTTACAGTATACATATACCTCATTATATTTTTCCCCATAGTACACAGTAACCTACAGTATGCTTTTACGATACTCATCAGTCATTTTTGTGTAGATGAGTCCATCGGGTCCAAGGCCAACAGTCGATTGTCCGCGAAGCAAGCCACGGCCAACGGTGTGAAGTGCGCCTACAAACGCTACCAGCAAACACGCAGCATCTCCTTCAACAAGCACGACCTGTTCCGGCTGAAGGAGCTGAAGGCGCTGGAGAACGAGAACCTGAACAAGGTATACGGTAGAAAGGCAGCAACATATAGTGGATACTGTAAGAAGGTGCCAGGATAGTGGAGTAAGGAAAAGAGTGGGTTATCGTAGTGAGTTGTATACATTGTATTGCGGAAAAAGGTAGATTATACCATAATAACTATTAGTTTTATAAGGGTAT
Organism: Rotylenchulus reniformis; assembly: GCA_001026735.1. Taxonomy (NCBI): domain Eukaryota; kingdom Metazoa; phylum Nematoda; class Chromadorea; order Rhabditida; family Hoplolaimidae; genus Rotylenchulus; species Rotylenchulus reniformis. The sequence goes on along the minus strand of LDKF01000113.1, from coordinate 89,796 downwards.
TGTAGTGAGATGCCATTTACTAGTGATGATGGTTGCTATCGTAGTAGGATATCAATTTGTGATAGGAGGACAAATACTCTAATGGATTATCCTGGGTCCAAGATGGAGAGCTAGTGGGTCACACTCGAAAGAATAAGCATGCGGACAAGGTATACGGTAGAGAAGATCAGTGTATGGTGGCTATCATGGTAAAGCAGGGTTGCCAGGTCATGGGTGCCTGAAAAAAGGACACCAAGCTTAAAATTAAAGATTTTGAGGTCGAAAAAAAGGACGCTTTTAAAAAGCTTAATTTTACTTTCCAAAGCAGAAATATTAACAGATTTTTATCAATAATTTGATGTTTAAAACGTATATTTTACATTAGCAACAATTTGTTCCAATAATTTTTGGTCATTGTTTGGAGTGTCGGCGGTCCTGATCGAGGCCGTCGGAGAAATTTTTGAAATTTAGTCCTTTTACTTAAGAAAAATTGATCATTTTTAGGCATTTTTGAAGAAAATCCATTATGTGGGGTGCGGCGGTCCCGATAGGGGCCGCCGGAGAAAATTTTTGAAAATTTAGTCTTTTTTTCCTGAAGAAAATTGGTCAGTTTTTGAATAAAATTGTCGAAAACTCAATAATAAAGGACAAAAAAGGACAGTTAGTCCAAAAAAAGACAAATCTTTAAAAAAAGAACATTTAAATTTTCAAAGATCTGGACCCCTCAAAAAAAGGACAAATCTTTAAAAAAGGACATCTGGCAACCCTGTGGTAAAGCATTAAGAGCTTGCAAGATCTTTGTACTACTGTACGAATGGGTCTAATAAGTGAGATGAAGCAGTAAGAAACTAGGTTACACAATAGGAGGGAAACTGAAAAGGGTAAGACGTTAAGTATTACCGTATCTCTCCATGGTGAAAAAGTAAGACGGCTTGCTACCATACCTGGATACGGTAGTAGTAATGATAAGTCAAGGATTATTTATGCTCTTTGGTCCATTAACTAAGGCATTGATCGTTAATCCCTTAACCTATCAATAGGATGATCTTTGATCCCTTCGCAGTTCTATGGGATCTGCTTCAACCAGCAAAATGAGATGATCGTGCTGTGGCTGCTGTGCCAACGGGGCAGCCTCGAGGACGTGGTGTTCAATGCGGAGATGAAGATTGGCCGCAACTTCCAGGTGTCCTTTGTCAAGGACGTGGTCAAGGTAATGAATAGGCGGTGTGATCGTTGGTCTCTGATCATTGATTCTTGAAATGTGATCACTTTCCATCTCTGATCACTGCTCGTTGCCCAATGATCACTTGATACCTTAACTGATCAATATCTATCGGTGATCATTTTGGCTACTCCTCTGTCGATCTTTTTGGCCTTTATCTTTGCCTACTCGCTATTGATCTTTGACCCTTTAATTGGTGATCCTTACTTCGTTCAAGGATGATCCTGATCTTTTGACCATCTTTCTCCAATTTTGGCCCTTGTTTGATACTAGACCAGTGATCTTTGGCCTTTTCGTTGATCCTTAGCGTCCTGGTAATGATCTTTTATCTCTTAACATTGATCTTTGCATCGATCACAGATCTTTGGTCTCTTTCTCTTCTCCATCAACTTACGTCCTCTGCTGAAAATTGATCATTCATTAATTCGCTGATCATTTTGATCTCTGATCTTTGATCCTCTGTTGATCAGGGCCTGTTCTTCCTGCACAATTCGGTGTTGCGCATGCACGGCTCGCTGTGTCTGCAGAACTGTCTGGTGGACTCCAACTGGAATGTCAAGCTGACCAACTTCGGTAGGTCCATATCCCCCCGTCTTCCATCCCCGACCGGGCCATCCCGGAAATNCCCCCCCCCCCCCAACCCTACTTCAAACTCCACCCTGGTCAAAGTAGCACATTATCGTCGTACTACAATGTAATCAAGCTTCTTCGGTCTATTACAGTGACGGACGAGATTTGCGGGGACAAATTGCGCCACAACGAGCTCAAGTACATGTCGGACAACGAGATGGAACGGGAGAAGATGCGGAAGAAGCGCGAGAAGGAGGAGAAGAAGCGGGAGCGGCAACGCGAGCGCGAGGTGTGGTTGCCCCCTTGGGGTTCGGAAAAAATTTTGGGAAGGAAATTTTTCATGAAAATTTTTAATAATATTTAATAAGGGTGCTTAAGAAAAGGGCCTTAATTATCGATCCCTATCTGAACCGCCGGAACTCCAAAAAAATTTCTGGCTAAAGCTCTCGATACGTATTACGTATCTCCTCCCATCCAACATCCTAGACCTGTCTCTGCTTCTTCATTTTTTAAAGCCTGAAAATCGCCAAAATTTTCATGGAATCCCCGATAGATTTTGCAAATTCGGACAAGCTTTCTAGGAGAGGTTCTAATGAAAAAAAATAAAGTTAGATTTTACAAGGGAACATTCCCTACTGCCAGTCGGAATTTGCATATTCTATTCCTGTCATTTTATAGAGAATCCACGCAAACCGTGACAAATTTTAATATTAAATTCCCTTGACTACAAGAACCTATATTAATGAATTTCAGAAAATTAATGTCAAATAAGCGGTCGTTTACCCACACGGATCATCCACCCATCGGGGTGGCATCGATCGTACCATCAATTATAATTATTAAATAATGCGCCAAAAAACGATTGGAAAATTATGTACATATCATATATTGAAAAATAATGAATATGAACCAATAAATAATATGATTGAGATTTATTATAAAATGATCGATGGATGTCATCCTAGTGTGTGTGTGTGTGTGGATGATTGATGTGGGTGAACGACCGTTTATCAAAAATTTAAAAATAAATAACTTTCTTTCCTAGCTCCGAGGGAATTTAATATTAAAATTTATCATGGTTTGCGTGGATGCTCTATCAAATGACAGGAATCGTGGCGCGACATTTGGGGATCCCGACATTTGGGGACCATCCGTTGTAACTCGGCTCAAACCTAACTTAGAAAAATAATTTTGCTATCAAAAAATAGAGCAAAAAATTAGCTACAAAATAAGCCTAAGCTCACCCGATTTGGCGCATTCCAAAAAAAGTTATGGCCAAAATACTCTGAATTTGGCCGATAATTGTATTTTGGCCATAACTTTTTTTCGAAGTGGGCCATTTTGAATGGGCTTAGGCTTATTTTGTAGCTAATTTTTTGCTTTATTTTTTGAGAATAAATTATTTTTTCTAGGTTGCATTTGAGCTGAGATATAACAAAATCCCCAAATGTCGGGTCCCCAAATGTCGGGTAGCCGACAGGAATAGCATACCGTATATGCTCTTGTATTCCCCCCGGGGATTAATTTTCAACCTATATTTTAAGGGGGGGAATACAAGAGAGGGGGGAAATACTGGAGAGGGGGGGGGGAATAATTTTCAATAGGTGGGAATAGCTAAGTAATTTCTGACATTCTGCCAGACATTTTAAATTTTTTTAAAGAAAAATTGAAAAATCTAGTAATTATGATACCGAAACTAAAAAATTTTCTTTGAAAAAATGCATCCTAGGGGATATTCTAGTATTGTTTTTTCTACCCAAAATTTGTCGGACGTGCTACAGTACCAATGAGCACTCATTTTCTTTTTCATGAGCACTCTTTTCGTTTTCTTCAACATTTTTTCATGCGCATTCTCTCGTTTCAACGAACACTTTTTTTCGTTTCAAATAAAAAATCCATTTCCATCTTTTGGGTAGAAAAAACAATAATACTAAATCTGGGGGAACTTCAGGGAAACACGAATCCGAAAATTTCTTAAGATGCATGTGTTCAAAGAATGATGTTTCTCTTGCGTGCGATTGTAGGAAGTTGAACCCAAATTTGGCCACATTGGCGATTTTTTTAACGTCCTAACCACCGTCCATTGTGGTTGTAATCCCGACTGGCAACCCCAGTAATGGAGGAAAACCGCCGACTGGGAATAAAAAATTTAAAAATAATTTTTTGGAAAAAATCAACTTTGGAAATCGGCGGATTATGAAAATTTGATAAATTAACTTGAAAATTTTTTAAGGATCTGATGCACTTTTTTGAAAATCATTGTTGATTTATTTATTTTTTCATATAAAATGAAAAAATAATAATTTTTTAACGATTTTTTGGAAAAAAATTCTAGTATTCCCCCCGGGGGGATTACAAGAGAGGGGGGGAATATTGGAGACGGGGGGAATACAAGAGCATATACGTATGCAAATTCCGACTGGCAGTAGGGAATGTTCCCTTTTGTTAGAAAAAAAAATTAAATGCCAAACTATTTCGAAACAGCGAGAGGGCAAAGATCGAAAGGAGAGCTCCAGCGAATCAGACCAGAAGATGGAGGAGGTCAGTTGCGGGCAACCGCTAAGCACAACCCCCTCTGATTCGGGGCCCCTTTGCAGGCCATCATGAACGACAAGGTGCGCGACGTGACCAACATGAAGAGTGGGTTGCACACATATATTAACAAGGGGGAGGAGGTCAGACATTGGGCCCTATGATATACGATTGACCCCCCCCCCCTTAGTTAGGGTAAGAGGTAAAATTTTTATGAAATAGCCAAAAATCGCCTAAAATTCATTTAAAAAATTGCCAAAATTCACAAAAATCTTTTTAACGGGTTTACAAGTTTTAAAATTGAGCCATTGGCACAGACAAAAAAAATGTTGCAGAAAATTTTGAGAATTTGGGCCTTTACGTAAGAAATTAGCTTTTAGGCTCAAGGAAAGTTCTATTTTTTTGAATTCTATATTAAGGGGGTAGCGGCGGATCTGACATAGGCCGCTGGAGAAAATTTTGAAAAAAATTGGTCAATTTTTCTCCCTTTTTTCCTCTACGAAATTGCCCCTCGACCCCTCCCCTACGAAATACGAAATTGACCCCCTCCCCCTGACCCCCTTGTTGCGCATCCGGAAAGTTGCGCGCAACTTTTTTTTGTTTGCTTCAGAGTATGTGCAGCAAGCGCCGGAGATCATCCGCGAGTTCCTGAGCTCCAAACATCTGCCCGTGGGCTCCCAGGCTGCGGACATGTACAGCCTGGGCATGGTGCTATACCAAGTCTTGTTCAAGCTGGAGCCCTTCTACGAGCGAAATCTGCCGCCGAACAGTGCGATTTTTTTAAATAAAAAACGGAATATTGTTGGGTCTAAAGGGTCGAAAATATTTCCAAATCCACAAAATCAGACCTAAAAGGTCTGAGAGTCCCTGTAAAAATTACTGGGTTATACTGTTGGTAGTAAAACGGGCCAGAAATGTCCGAAAATCCACCAAAAAAGGTTTTCGAATTCGAAGACCCCGGAATAGACCCCGGAATTTGTGGAAACCCGAACCAGGAAGTTGATGGTGTTCGTGAAACTCTGGTGGGATTCCTCAAAACAACCGGGAATCCGAACATCAGATCCGGCCCAATATGTATCTACTCCGAAAATCCTTAAAGTTCTGAAAGCCTATAAAATCTGTTCAAAAGGACCTAAACGGATCCTAATAAGCCCGGCGGAAATTTAGGTAGAAAATCTGAAATACCCCTGAAAATGTGGGGTTCAATGTGGGGGTTCTCGGGCTCACAACTATCGTAACTTTTGTCCGACTGTCCCTGTAGAATTGTTGAACAAACTGGCGATTTCCAACGAGAACGACCAGATCATCCGGCCCACCTTCCCGAACCAAAACCTGGTGGCCGCAACCGAGGAGGCATACAACCTGCAACTGTTGTCCGCCATCGAAGCTTGCTGGCTGGAGGTGGGAAATCGCATAAAAATTTTGTTCGGGGCTGAAATCCTGAGATTTTCAATGCTTAAAAGACAATTTAGGGGGGGGGGGGGNGGTTCTAGCGGTGCTAGGTCGTTACCGCTAAAAACCGCCACGAGGGGCGTTAAAAAAAACCGCCACGAGCTTTAGTTTGTACAAAAACTTTTTTGTTAGACTTGTTAGACAAAAAGTATAAAAGGCAAAATTGTTCAGAATTTTATGCTGATTCGAATGGTATAAAGAATTTTTCGAAATTCGAACAAAAAATTCGAAATATCCCCTAAAAACCATATTTTTCAATATTTCGGGAAAATTTCGAACTTTTTGTTCGAATTTCCGAAAAATTTTTATACCATTCGAATCAGCATAAAATTCTACACAACTTTCCCTTTATACTTTTTGTCTAACAAGTCTAACAAAAAAGTTTTTGTACAGACTATAGCTCGTGGCGGTTTTTTTTAACGTCCCAGCGCCGGTTCTAGCGGCTACGAGGTTGAGTCACAACTCTAGCGAGTTCGATGTTTAAGTTGTGCTAGCAACTAGCAGTAGCGGCCGGCGGGTTCCATAGGGTGGGAAAACCACGAAATTTTGTCCATAAATAAAAATTTCCAGGTGGAAGGATCTCATAAAAAAATTTCAAAAAAAGAGGCCTATAGGCTGGCATAATTCGGCCACATCCTTTAAGCTGCCCGAGATGCGTCCCAACATCAAGCGCATGAAGGCCATCGTGAACGCTAACCTGCGCTCCACGTAAGTTAAGGGATCAATGATCATCAATCAGAGATGAATACCAGGGAAATAGACCATTAGAACTGATCAACGACGAATGCTATGATCAGAGAACATCGATCAAGCAATCATTGATCAAGAATCAAAGGCCATAGGTCATTAATAGTTCAAGAAGACCGGTTGATCAGGAACCAATAATCAATTGACCAAATAGATACCATCAGTCAATCAGGAGCAAAGATAGAGCTGATCCCATATTCAAAGATCAATGACAGCCCATCAGGACAAAAAACAACCGATCGGTGATCAACAATCAAAGACATAGAACTTCGAATCGGGACTAATGACCAAAGATAATTCCCATTTCCTAGCGGTTCCGGCTCCCTGGTGGACCAGATGATGAAGATGATGGAGGACGTAAGTGATCCCCATCCTTACCGTACCCTTACCATGATAATGTCCCGCCTGTTACAGTACACCTCCAACCTGGAACAACTGGTCAAGGAGCGCACCCAACTGTTGGAGGAGGCCCAGCAACAGGCGGACCGGTTGCTGAAGAACATGCTGCCCCCGTGAGTACCGTACCCCCATACACCAAGGGGATAAGCAGATTACTGTAGTTATAATCTTTTTTCCACTGGTACCATACCAAATCAGCAAATTTACCGTACCCAAAGTGACACAACAGGTATAAGGTATAATCAGCGTAGAAAAGCCAGAGAATTCCAACTTTTATTTTAGCTCCTCAATTTTATGACGCGAAGGCACGTTGTGTTAAAACATATTGTTGTCTGATTTCCTTTTCTCTGCTCACATGCTTTTCCTATAGCAGTTTGTAATAAGGTATTCGCTTCGTAAAATTGAGGATTCAAAGCGTTTCTCCCGGTGCCTAATTTTTATTTTATCAGTATGCAATACCAAGATATTCTCGTCCCATAACAGGGTTATACTGTATGCAATACATTGCACAAGGTATAATATGTTACCAAGAGCTCTACTGGGTTGTTTATTGAACAGCATCCGGTAGCCAGGTGGCTGACCGTACCAAGAGTTTTTTCATGATATAGCAGCGGTACGGTAATTGATGCGAGTTTGGGCATATAAAAATGTATCAAGAACTTTACAGTAATCTACCAACGTTATTCCATCTGCGTCACATGGATTATGATTTTTACCGTATCACATTTGTAACACACAAAGTTGGGGGCATAGCGTATAACTCTAGCGAATTACCGTACTCTACCCTACCATACCGTAACCCTTCATATATATGTAGGACCATCGCGGAGGACCTGAAGGCGGGCCGTCCAGTGCCCCCGCAGCTGTACACCAACGCCACCGTGCTGTTCTCGGACATCCGCGGCTTCACCCGCATGGCCGCCAACTCGACGCCCTTCCAGGTTGGTGCATGCGGAATTAGTGCAGGCGCGCCCGCGCTAATCTTTGCGGGCGCCCCTGCATTCTGACTCTTGCATTACTGTTCAGGTGGTGTCCTTCCTGAACGACATGTTCAGCGGCTTCGACGCCATCATCGCCAAGCATGACGCGCACAAAGTGGAGACGGTACGTCGATGGGGTCCATTTGGAGAAAATTTGGCCATTTTTTGTAAAATTTTTATTTTTGAGGGATGTGGAGCCTAATAAAGGTCTAGGGATCGTTTTTTCAAATTTACTAAAGGGAATATTTGCCTTTGTAACCCTCCGTATACCTTCCGGTTGAATAAACTTTCAAATTTCCGCTAAATTTACGGAATTTTCGATGCTTCCATCCCCTGTAGGACCTAGCAGAGCCAATCATGGTTAAATTTTTTTGGCCAAAATTCGCGAAAACCCACGAGGTATGGATTATGGATCGTGGATTTTTCACGAAATTTTCAAAAAAATATATATATAATTTGCGGTTTCAAGCTTCGGGGGACCATGAATGCAACAACCCATATCCTTAAGCACTTTAGTTGGAAAATTTCAACAAAAATTTACGCATTTTTGCGGGATTTCATGCCATTTTTTAAGGCTCTAAGATCGAATTTTGAAAAAAAAAATCTGTTTTTCACTTTAAAATTTTTAATTTTTCGGCTAAATTTCGATGGGTTCAGGTCCTAAATTTAATAGATTTAAATCACAATTTATTGCAGATCGGCCACACCTACATGGTGGTGTCGGGTGTGCCGCGCGAGAACGGCAACGCACACGTGCTGCACATTGGGGACATTGCGCTCAAGATGCGTACCGTAAGTGCATTTTGACGCATGTCTTGACGCATCCTCTCGTTGTTTCCGTACAGTTCGTGTCCAACTTCAAAGTGGCCCATCGTCCAGAGGAGATCATCATGGTCCGCATCGGCTTCCACTCCGGATCCGTCGCGGCTGGAGTGGTGCGATTTTTGTTGCGTTGTTGTTCTTGCGTAAGCGCGTTGCGTTACCGTACAACTGGTCGAACATCGTATAACATATATAATTCTGCAATGCGTTTACCATGCGGATTCTGCGTAAAATTTATGCGTTCTGCCTAAGCGAGTTGCGTTGCGTTACCGGGAAACCCTTGCGTATGGTCGAACCCTGTAGATTCTGCGTAATGCGTTTTCTGGCGTTTGTTAGTTCGGATACCATTTGCGCTTCATATGTCGTCATGTCGCGCGCATATTGCATGATATCCCTCATGCGTACTGACGCATATTCTGCCTATTATGCGCTGCAGTTTAACGCTTTGCACGTTGTCCTGCGTATGACTTATCCGCATGACATATCATGGCTTAACACATGCGTTAACGCGCCTTTTGATGCATGCGTCAAATTGCAGGTGGGCCTGGCTGCGCCGCGTTACTGCCTGTTCGGCGACACCGTCAACATGGCGTCCCGCATGGAATCCACCGGAATGGCCAACAAGATCCAGGTCCAACAAATAGGGGGAATAAATATGCGTCCCGCAACGCATACGCACAGATTCGGTTTCCGGAACGCGTATGTCTTTCCATTTCCAGATCAGTGAGCCTTCCTACAATCTGATCAAGTGCTTCTACGCACAGTTCATCGTCGTCGAGCGGGGCAAGGTGGAAATCAAGGTGAGCGCAATATAACAGACCAAAGATCACCCATCTCGTAGAGATCAGGGCTCTTACCTTTGGAGCCTTAATCACTGATAAGTGATTAGAGATCAAAAAAATCGGATCTCTGATAATTTTCGGATCATTTCCTAAGTGATCATAAGCAATAGTTGGCATTTTGAATGAATAGAGATCATCGAATCGATTCCCCGGTGATCAATTGATCATAGACCAGTGATCGGACCCCAACTGACCAATGATCACAATTTCAAAAGCGATCGGATATTATTGATCTCATTCCTGTGTTAGTGAATTGCCAGGAAATCAATATTTCTCATCCAAATGATCTGAGATCGGGTTCTTCGGGTAATGATCATCTGCTCAGAAATTAGAGTGATCAGAGACCAAATATCAATCCGATCACCCACCCCTTATAGGGCAAAGGCGAGTGCACCACCTTCTACCTTGAGGGCAAGGAGCAGTTCCCGACCATGATGCAACAGGTGGGCACCGGAGGGGGCGGTGCAGCGCGCAAAAAGTGATCAGAGACCAAAGATCGGTAGATGATTATCACCCGGTCCAAACATGAAAATCCCCGTGACTCTAAGCCAACTATTTTTCTTCTCTAAAAAATGATCACCCGTATTGTAGCACCATTTATACCGTACAATCTCTGTCTGTTCTTTTACGCTATGCCCTCCAAAATCTCGAGTTAGTAACACTTGTGTAGTGCGCCAATCATGATAAAACTTTCTCCAGGCCATGATTGATGTCCTAAATGGTACCATACCGTCCTAAGTGACATTAAGAAATTCTGAAAGTTACCAAGATGACCCCCAAATGCACCAACCGACATGTCCCAAAAGGTATCAAAAGTTTCCAAGACGATCCAGAAGATGATACCATAACCCTATGGGGATTACTGTAATTATATTTACCATATTGGGCAAAAATAGATGGTACCGTAGTAAGGAAGGCTGTGCTTTACCCTATACTTTAGGCTATTGGACATCATTTTTATCCACTGATCAATATATAACCATAGCGTAGCGATCAATCGCAACATTGATCTGCTGGGTCAGAGTTCTTGACAGGCGTAGAACGCCCTCGTGGTGGCCGAGTAGAATGTGCACATGCCATCACGGCACCTGCACTTTCCTTAAGAAGGAGCATATAAGTAATGATATACAGCAAAATGTTCCTAAAAGGTGCCACGATCCCTGAAAGCACAAATGTTACAAATTGTAAGATGCCCAAATGCAAGAAAATGGCCTATAAGGCACCAAGATATTCCAAATATGAACCAAGAGATCCCAAAAGATACCAAGATGTTCCCAAAAGTACCATAACATATCATTCCAAAGAGATGCTAAAAGTCATCAAGATGACCCAATGATCGCAACATTGATGATCTGGGGTTGAGTTATCCAAAAAAGCAGATTAGAACCCCGAAAAGGTACCACATACCGATGTACTGTATAGCAAAAAGTATAGTCGACCCAAAAGGTCAAAAAAATAAAAATTTATCGAAAAATCCTTATCTAATAACCCCCTACCCAAATTTCCGATGTGAACATAGTATACTGTAAATGGTACCTCCTCGTGACCGGGCCCGGCCCATGCCGATGTCTAGCCGCTTGTCCTTGGCCATCCACAGCATGGCCAACGGTTTTCCATCCTCCGTGATGGGCTCGGTGCGCCAACAGTCGAACAGTGCTGTGCATTGCTTTGGCTCCAGGTTTTCCTGGAAACCAGCAAGGCGTTAGACTCCAGGAGTTTTAGGAAATTCGGGGGTTAAGCCAAGGTTTCTCATGACAAGGAGAAGGGGGTTAGGCTCCAGGTTTTCCTCGGAAAAATGCTCTGTAAATCCAGCCAGGAGGCGGAGAGTTGTTAATCCCCAACTCCGGTATAAATCGGAACAGCTGGTTTCACCCCCGCGCTAGAAATATGATCATAACTTTTTTAAGGTAAAACTTAGAGAAATGAGTTTGGTGTCAAAAAATAGCACTAAAAGTCTGCTATAAACTTGCAAGATCAACTAACCGATTTGGCCAAGTAGAAAAAAAAGTTGTGGCCAAGTTAAGCCATAAAATCGTGGTTTTGGCCAATGGTCTGGCCATAACTTTTTTTCTGCTTGGCCAAACCGGATGGTTCTTTCTGCAAGTTTATAGCAGGCTTTTAGGGCTATCTTTTGACACCAAACTCGCTTCTCTAGGTTTTACTTGAAAAAAGTTATGATCATTTTATAATCATTTTTCTAGTGCGGGGGTGAAACCGCGGGGGTGAAACCAGGTGCACCGGGTATAAATATCTTCTAGTCTGGGTCCCTTAAAAAAGGAGATAAAACTGGCTGGAAGGGTTTCGAACCTCCGCCCTTTCCTTCACTAGATTACATCATTACCCACTCGGCCACCTTGCCGCCCGGAATCCTTCTCCCCCCCCCCCTAATGCAAAAACTTGCCATTGTGTCCACCACTGATCGTTGTTGGTTAACATCATCGACATCATCCACCAACATTGCCGGAGGCGGAGGCGTTTGGCGCTGATCGAGAAGCATCAAATCGGAAGCGGAAGAAGAGCATCGGATGAGGAAGAACACGAGGAAGAAGCAAAGCGGAAGAACGGAAGGGAGGAAGAAGGAGACGGAAGAGGAGGAGGAAGGAGGATGATGATGGGAAGAGGAAGAGGCGGCGGAAGAAGAACCCATTCGGAAGATGTTGTGTTAGTACGGTAATCTCTAGGAAACTGTACAGTTATGAGTTAGGAGGATGTTGAACTCCAAAATGAACAAAGATCAATGAGCGGATCCATCTTCCCCCAATGATCAAGTGATCAGAGATCAACGATCAATTCCTAAAGGGCCAAGTGATCAGAGATCGATGGTGGGATCCCGCGAATGATCAATTGACTAGAGATCAACGATCGATCCCTAAAGGGTCAATTGATCAGAGATCAATGATGGGATCTCCCGAAATGCTCACATCATGGGACAAATGATCATAACCCAAAAGTAATCAAAAGAATCATGATATGATCGGACAGCAGGACAGAATTGATCGATCCTTGCGTGAACGAATGATCCATTCGAGATCAATGATCATTCAATCCCATTGCCTTCAAATCCGCGGTTGCACCTATCGATTCCGCGTGATGGCCTATCAGAATAAAAAACAAAAATTTTATAGGGTGCAAAAACGAAAATTTACACAAAATGTCCAGCGACGAATCTCATAGGCCAAAATGTGTGTGACGCCGATTCAAAGGCTGTAAATCTCGAAGGGGAGGAGGAGGACGACCTAAAGCCATCATGACCCGTGGATGACGTGATGGGAGCTTTTGCTCGCTCATCGCGAAGATAATCTCTTTCTCCCCGAGATTTGTGGGTCCTGTGTCGAGAGTGGCGATGGGAGCAGATAATCGCCCCCGGTCTCATTGGGATGGGGTGGGTGGCACCCCTCAAGGAAAATGTGGCACAAATTGCGTCGCCGTCGCATTGTGCCGGACCATTGGCCCATGAAAAATTGGGTCCTTATCCTTCGCCGATGAGCCGCATGAGATGAGCTGTAGGGGGGGGGGTTGGGATTTCCCCAAGGAATTTTTGGGTATTTGTCATTTCATTAATCGCGGTCTTGAACCTCTTCTCATAAGCAGGAGCTGATTTTCGGTGATGTCAACCGTATGTACATAGTAGTCCATGGTCTGATTTTTTTTCGTCGGAAATCGGAGAAAAACATTACTTCTCGCATCGCTTTTGCCGGAAATTTTTCGCAGAGACAAGGAAATTTTTTATAGGCTTAGTTAGTAGTTTTCCAAAATTTTTTATAGGCTTTGCTCTCGAAAAAACTTTTCCCACAATTTCAGTCCTCATTTTGGTCTGCAATTTTCTGTCCGAAAATTACGCACCATGATGGCTGACACATTGAAAATGTTGGAAAATGTGGCATTGATGATGGATTGAGGGTGTCCGTGGTAGGTCCTTTTAGGTCCAAAAAATAATGCTAACAAATAAGTAAGTAAGCAGGATCCAATTTCAGCAAAACATTGCGCCGCCACCACCAAAAACAAAAAACAAAGTGGCATTTGTGTGACGAGATTGGGATTATGGGTCATGGGAAATATTTTCCAGGGGCCTAGCTCTTCTTATAAAAACGCCTTAACGAATTTTGCACGAAATTCCAAGGCTTATTGGTTATTAAAAAAATTTCAAAAAATATATAAAGGCACTCAAATGCATTTAATGTAAAATGAAGAAAGCAATGTGTAACAAAAATATTGTGATGGTAACAAGAACAATGAGATTATGGGAAATTAACAAATATTATGTAGTATGATGCACTTTGTAAAATTTTGTAAGGCACTAAATAAAAAATATAAAGCAAAAAATCTGGTGGGCGGAAGTGGGTATGACGATGAGTGTGACTAGTTTTGGAGGAAGCAATGGTTTGAAAGAATTTTTGGAAAAAGGAGGGGGAGGGGAGGTCTAATTGGATTGTCACCTAGGAAGGAAGAGAAGTTCCGTGAAAATGCCGTTTTTGGAGCCAATCGAAGAGCTCCATATAAGTAAAACTATCATTTATGGAGTGAAAATCTTCAATTCCGGAGCTTGAAAAATTTTTGGCCAAAAATTCTTTCCGCAGAATTTTCTCTACCTACAAGTTGTCCTTGGTCTTCCTTGGTGATCAATCTAGCATATGATATTATTTTAGGTATTGATCAGAATCTCAGTCGCCCTCCGGCACCGTGGACAGCTTCACGTCCCGCTCGTACATCTCCCGATCGGTGGCTTTGATCAGCCCATGGCTTTCGGCTGCCTCCAACGCTCTACGGGCCTCCTTCTGGCCACCCTCGCGCTCCACGTTTTTCACCTTTGTGATGGCCACCAGGGCACGGAACAGACTGCTCTAAAAAAATTGAAAATTGACCTAAAAATTTATTTTGAAGTGTATTAAAATTTATTTTAAACAAAAAATATTTAAAATATTGTTACACCCACCGCGATCAACTGGCTGGCCACCCGCTCTCCGCCCAGCTCCACCATGTTGGCGATTCCGATCAGACAGCGCCGTTGCACCTCCGGATTCTCGGACATGGCCAACTCCATGAGCACCTCCTCCCAGCTGGACAGCTCCTCCAAAACGCGTTGGCAAAAAGAGGCGTCTTCGCTGAAAAATGTAGGGATTCGAAGATGATCCAACGATCTTAAACTCCTGCAAGAACTTACAAGGGAACATATCGAGGTGCCAGTATTTAGATCGCAATTTAACCCATCCTATCTTGTAGAGCACCCTCCATACATTAACAAGGGGGGGGTCAACTTTTGGCCCTGCGATCGGCGATTGACCCCCCCTCCCCCCCCCCTCAGAGGCCCAAAATTTTGCGATCGAGATTTTTTGCCCTAAAAATGCGAAATTTTCGCCAAAAAGTGACCAAAAAATTCGTTTTCTATGTATTTATGCATTTTCTTTGTTTTGCTAATCATTTTTCATCAAAAAATGCGGGCAAAAAAAATTGGCTTAATTTCGATCGCAAATTTTTGCATAGGGGGGGGG
>LDKF01000113.1:59514-74683 GCA_001026735.1 Rotylenchulus reniformis | reverse complement strand
CCCCCCTTGCTAATGTATGGCACCCTCACAAAGCATCGTATAATTTTGGCTTTTTTAGCCCGCTAACATAGTGAATAGTAGAAAAATCGATTTCATTTTTAGGCGAACGGTCGTTCATCCACGCGGATCATCCGTCTATGATAATATCCATCTTTCAAGTGTAGAATAATAATTGATGACTATGACTATTTCCTGGTTTATATTCATTATTTTATTTTACAAATTAAATTCCAGCCGTTTTTATGGCCTACTAGATTATAGTGGTTTTACATGGTACGATCGACGCCATTCCAAAGGGCGAATGAATGAGCGACCGTTTATTTTTAAAAAAGATTTTTCTACCCCTCACAATGTTAGCGGGCCAAAAAAGCCAAAAATATACGATGCTTTATGAGGGTGCTCTACAAGATAGGATGGGTTAAATTGTGATCTGAATACTGGCACCTCGATATGTTCCCTTGTTAGAGAAGAAAAACAAAAAAAAATTCGAGAATCCCTCGAAATCGCGATTTAAGATATTGGGAATTTTTACCCCTTCTCTATTTTGTACTTTGGTGATCAAAGATCAAGTATAAAAAATGTGCCACCTCAACAACGCAAATCCGGCACTGCTGGCCAATTTGAGCCGGTCATCCTCGCCTTCGGCACAGTACAGTACCCACACCTTAGCTCGATCGGTTCCCGGCTTAAAAAGATAAAATTTTTGGAAACTCCAAGGCCTGTGAAAATGCTTTTTGAAAAACTATAGGTCTTTGTTTTTTTTTTGAAAACCAGAGGAACTATTTTTTGAAACCCCAAGGCCTGTGAAAATTTTTGAAATCAGAGGAATAATGAGAATCTTTGAAAATTCAAAACTTTTGAAAAATAATTTTTAGCTATAAAGATGAAATATGTAAAAAATGTCGAGCTGCGCGCCATATTTTTATTTTTCATAAAATGGCTGATGTCTGAAAAATCCCACCTTGACCACCAGCTTGAAGTAGTCCTCGCAGTAGAGCAGGTTCAACAACAATTCCGCGGCCGCCGCTCGCAAGTGCTCATTGGCGGTGTCGAACCAGAACTCCTCGATGCGCGGCAACGACCGCTCCTTCATGATGCGCTTTCGGACCGAGTCGCTAACCGATGCCAGGTTGGTCAGGGTCAGCAGCGCGTCGTAGTTGGCCTGTCCATCAACCTCGGGGTGCAACAGCTCCACCGCCGGCTTGACCACCTACGACAGAAACATGGATATAAAAATTTTTTAAAAAATTTTCAGGGAAGGCAGGGCGCATCTAGGGAGAGTAGAAAGGAGTACGTACTTCCAATCCCCCCAAAAAAGTAAAAAATTTGTAGGGGGGAAAGGGAAGAAAATCGAAAATTTCGAGGAAAAATTGACCAATTTTCTAAAGGAACAAGTCTAAAATCTAAAAAATTTTCCGCCTACACCACGAAATATGATAGAATTTCTCCATAAAGTGCAAAAAATGACCAATTTTTAAATGCTTGTTTCGAACAAAAAGCGCTCAAATTTCTGAAAAGGGCCTAAAATCGCTAAATTTTCTCCATGAAATTCATTTTTTGCTCGTCAGCAACCCCTTCCCCTCAGAAAATTTTCCCTTCGAAATTTTTCTAGCTACTACCCCTGTTAGTCTGCTCACCTCATACATGCGCTGGCCCGCGAATGCAATGTTCGGGTCCGCGTGGGTGCCCAGCTTGGCCAACCCATGTGCTGCGCGAAGTTTGCCCTCCGCACTGCACTCCTTGTACAGATGCAACAGCAGTTTGACACCGCCTTCGCTGATTATTTGGCCTAAAAGTGAAAAAAAAATTAAATTAAAAAAAATTCCGCGGACCATTCAGATCGCTGACACCACAAAAGGCGCGCATGCATCGTGCCAAGTTGTCCAGCGCACTACGACTCTCCGTCTTGGACACCGACACACAAGCACTGACCGAACCAACCTCCACCTGATCGGATTTTTCAATTTAAAATAATAATAAAAATCCTGGGTACCAAACGGCGGATGCGTCGTTCCACGTATTCGTCCACATCTGTAAATTTTAAAATTGCCGATTTCGTTATCGTGATTAAATAATTTTTACAATAAATGAACATGTAAGGTTTTTTGGAATTTTTATAATTTTAAATTTATGACATCTTCAACTGAAAAATTGGTAAAATGAATTTTTCCATTTAAATTAGAAAACCCCAAAAAATCATTGGTCTATCATAATAGCCGTTGTAAAGATTTTGCCCATTCAGCAATTGTAAAAAATTTCCCCCTTTTTATCGTTTTTATTTTTAATATATATTTTTTATCCCATGGCAAAATATTGTGGATTTTTTTATTTTTTGGAATTACTAAATAGTCCCTTCAAAAACCCACCTTTGGGGTGCGTCTCCGGCACGTGATGCTTGGCAAACTGGGCCAACTTCACCAGCTCCTCCTCCACCTTGGGTTTCTCGTATGCATTTGCGCAATTTGTGTAAATGGCGGCCATTGTGTACACGCATAGGGCGCCGGCAGCTCTGGCAAGTGCCACCAACGCCTTCAGCAGCTGATCATCCCCCACAATGTACTCCTTGATCTCCGCGTCCAGCGACAAGTAAGACAGCCCCTCGCAGGCAAAACGCCGGACATCCACCTGAAAAAATGTATTGAAAAATTTAGAAAAAAATCTAAAAATCCTATGAATAAAAAATCTAAGAATTTAGGTGGTCGAATATCCCCAAGCCGAAAATTTAGTGGCCTGTGGAGGGAGCAGGGATGAACTTAGGGGGGGGGCAACGGGGGTAACTGCCCCCCTCCATCGCCGAAAAAAAAATCGCCGAAAAAAATTTTTTTCAGGCGGTTGGGGGAAAAGGGAGAGAAAAAAATCGGAGAGAAGGGGAAAAATCGAAAAAATTGGTCAATTTTCTTAAGAAACTGGTCCAAATTCTCAAAATTTTCTCCGGCGGCCCCTATCGGGACCGCCGGCAGCTCAGAATAAGGCGAAAATTTTCAAAAAAGCTTAACTTGAGCAAAAAAATGACCAAATTTCTTAAGAAAAGAGTCTATATTTTCAAAATTTTCTCCGGTGGCCCCTATCGAGGCCGCCGGGGGAAAAATTAAAGAGGAAAATTTGTGCTCCTGCCCCCCCCCATCCCGAAATCCTGGGTACGTCCCTCAGCCGAGGGAGTTGAAGAAAAAATCGAAACTAACTCCAATAGATTCAAAATTTCAATTTCTAATTTCCCAGATAGATTGAGAGCCGGAATCACCTTCCCAGTTCAAATAAGAAAAATCCCCCATTCTTATTTGTTAATTTTTATTATCTAATAAGACTTAAAATAAATTTTAATCTTTCTATTTTTTATTTTACAGTAAAATTAAGCATTTTATTTTTTCCGTTTAATTGAAAATAATCAGTTAAATCGAAAATTGAAAAGAAATAAAAAAAATCCAATAAGCATGTCGCTGCTCTAACTGACCGAGTATTGGTCGGCCTTTTCCACCAGGAATTTGCGGCACACTTGGGCCAGTTTGGCGCGAGATTCGTCGTCCATCGGCTGCTTGCTGCAGTCGTCGCCTCCGGAGGCGGCACATTTGCACAGTCCGACCAGTGCGCGGACCCGAACATTGTGGTCCGGCGACTGGTAGAGACGTTTGAGCACCGGCTTAAGGGACCAAAGATCAGGATTAAAAGATCCAAAGTCCTAAACTGACCAGTCCATGTTTGATCATGTTGGTGGCCCGCTCGTATTTGCTCACGGACAGCACGATCAGCTCGGTGGCCACACTCTGCTGCAGCAGCACATCGCTGGAGGCCATTTGGAGCATGGTGGCGGTGACCTAGGGGAAATGTTTCTTAATTTTACTTCTTCGTGAATTAAAAATTAATTTCACATTTAAAAACTAACTGAAAATTTAGAAGGTTCGTTTTTTATAGAGTCGTCTAATAATTTTCCTATGATTTTTTCGAATTTTATTGTTTCTTAAAAATTTTTAATTTATTTTTAATAAATGTATTATTTTTAAATTTAGAAGGTTCGTTTTTTATAGAGTCGTCTAATAATTTTCCTATGATTTTTGCTAATTTTATTGTTTCTTAAAATTTTTTCAATTTTTAATAAATTTATTATAAAAACGAATTTTTGAATTTTCAAAATGATTTTTGCTCAATTTTGGCCAGTCTGATGAGCACCAACCAGATCGCTGGTCACCAAAGCGATGCCCACGTCCACCGGGCCCTGGAGCAATGTGATCAACAGGGCGCAGAGCTTGACCTTGTTCCCTGGGTCGCCCTGGTCGGACAACAGACCGTTGAACACGCTGTCAACACGTTCCTTGTAGGTGGCGCGACGCTGATCAAACACCTGCAAATATATGGATTTTTTCGGAAAATTATTTTAAATTTATTCTTCAAAATCGTAATTTGAAAATCAGGAATAAGAAAACTTTTCTTCTTAAGTCACCGATACCATGTCATCATAGAGTCGAGCTAGGAAGATGGCCACATGTTGTCGGCTTTCCGATGACACAGGGTAGTCACATTGCTCCGGGACCTGTTGTCAACCAAATTTCGAATATTAATGAAATAAGCTGAAAAAGTGTAACTAACGAGTTAAAGTGTAAGAAAAAAATGCTAAAAAAAATTTTTATAAAAAAATATAATGTTTGAAAAATTTGGGGAAATTGCATGAAATGTAGGAGTTGACACCGTCATCTTCCCTAAAGCATTAAATTTAAACCAAAAATTATGAGAAACTTGAAAGAAAAAACACTTGAATTTAATTCTAAATTCTGAATTATAGTAATTTTTAAAGTTCGAAATTTCTTCCAAAAACTTACTTGTGTGGCAATGTGGAGCATCTTGTACAGCCCGCGCTCCTCCACAAAACGCCATGACCATCCTCGTGGTAAGCCACCGTCCATATGCATCAAATTCTTCAACAACAGATCAATGCTGATCTCGCGGATGGGCGCGGAATATTGCGGGTCGGTCAGCATCTCTTCCAGCTCCAGGATCAGCCGCAAAATTGGGATTTTGTTCTGTTCCACCACCTAAAGTATCAAAATACTTTTTAATGGAAGAAAGGTTTTTTGGAAAAGTTAATCATTTTGATTAGTTTATAGTAAAGGAAATATTTCTTAATTTTAAAGAAATATTTTTTGCTAGCTACTAGTAAAAAAAAATTAAAAATCAGTTATGACTTTGTTAGAAAATAAGGGACAATGATCATTTTTGAAAAGGATTTTTGGAGTCTAAATCATACGTCGGCAAGGGGGGTCAGTCGGGTGGGGGTACGCACGCAGCAGGGGTAGGGGGTACGCAAAATCCAGGGGAAGGGAAGAAAAAAGGGGGTACGCAGGGGTGCGAAAAGGGGAGAGTAATTTTATTCGGTGAGTACCCCTTTAGATAATGAAAAATTTCTGATCAATTTTTCTTATGAAAGGGGTCTAAAAATTCAAAATTTTCTCCGGCGGCCCCTATCGGGACCGCCGCCTCCCCTCAATATCAGTGAAAATCCTACCAAAAAATCGATCAATTTTCTTAAGAAAAGAGGCCCAAAATCTCAAAAATTCCCCGGCGGCCCCTATCGGGACCGCCGCCTTCGTCTCCCCTCAATATCATAAAATTCCTTCAAAAATCGATCAATTTTCTTAATCAAATGGGCCTAAAACCTCGTAATTTTCTCTGAGGCCATATTTGAACCGAATAATGTCGACAATTTCTTTGCGAACTCTTATCCGTAATTGGAAAAGTTGACAAAAAAAAATTTTACCCGGCGAACTTTTTTATAGGGATACGCATTTTGGAAAATGTCGGGACACCTTGCCCACGTATGGTCTAAATCCATTGTACTTGGAAAAATATACACCTCCGAGTCCGGCTTGATCTCCTTAGCCCGGTCCATGGCGGCCAAGGCATTGAACACACGTTGGATCACTGTACTGGAAGCCTCTACATTTTCGATGGGTTTACGATGAGCGGTGAGTCGGGCCAAGGTGGGAAGACCGAGCAGCTCCATGATGCGGATGGCCTAACAAGTAGAATTTTTTTTTATTTTTTTGATGCAAAAATAGAAAAAATCTAAAAAGTGATAAATTTAAAAAAAAATAGATTTACATTTATATATAATAAATTTTTATATCAATTAATCAGATCCTGATCCCCCACCCGTTCTCGCGATTTGGCCAACTCGTCAAGAATTCGGATCGCGCACAGCGCTTGCTCGTCCGAATGGGCGGATTGATCATTGATCACACTCACCAGATGTGGCACAATTTGGCCATTTTGCCATACGCGTGATACCCCGTCACCGGATTCTCGGCAAAGCACCAACAGATTGTTCATCGCCTAGGATCCCAGAAAAAATGAACCGATAATTATGAAGACAAACAACTTTTTTCTGGGCTTTTTAAAAATTTCAAGAATGGCAGGACATGGTTCTATAATTTAGAACCTGGATTTTCTGAACACCATGGTGGTCAGTCAAAGGGGGGCACGTGCCCTTCCCAAACTCGGAAAATTTAAAGAGAAAATTAAAATTTTCTTAAGAAAAATGCACTTATTTTTAAAAATTTTCATTAGTGCCCCTCCAAAAAATTTCTGGCGTCGCCCTGGAATCTCTAGATCCAGTTTTTGGCGGATTCTAGTCTTCCTGGATTTTTAATCCAAAAATTCTGAATCCAAGTTTTTTTTTTTGCAAAATCAGCTTCGGGTTTTCCCGTGTTAAAAGTTGTTGGGGTATTTTATCAAATGCATTGTTGGAATTTTTTTAAAAATTTCGAAAAGAAAAATTAATTTTAGGCACCTTAATCTGTTTGTCCTGATCAGTTGCTTGTTGCTGTTTTTGTTGAATTCCATCCCCAAATGACAGCTTCATCATCTCGTTGACTCGATTTTCCACACTCTCAACTTGCTTCAAACGCTCTGTGTTCAGTTTGACCAACCGAGTGCAGAGTTCTATCAACGTTCTTAAAATTTAAAAAATCCATAAAAAATATAATAAGAGGATTTTTAATTTTTGGAAAAAAATAAAAAGGATAAAATAGGAAGAAATACCATAAATCAACTCACCTGTCCCCGGGTTGCAGCCTCAATGCCTCTTTGGCATCTGTGAACGCGGAGCCGATTTTGTCCATCTTTTCTCTCGCCAGTGCTCGTCTGTAGTATGCCTTCGGGTCGTTCGGGCTCAATTCGATTGCTAATGCAGAAAAATGAATTAATGAAAAAAATTTTGGTTTTATCAGCGAATCATTTTCAATGATTCGAATAAAAATTTGTATTTTTCGGTCTTTGTTTTTTTTATTAAAAATGAAAATGCTATCAAAATTAATTGGTAACTAAAAAGTAAAAATAAATTTTTCCAAAAAGCTTTCGGCCTAATTAAAATGCTAGGTCTATGAAAAAATCTCCTGAATACCTAGAAAAGAAATGGCGATTCGGGATCTATTCCATGGGTATTATCAAATATCAACCAAAGCAAAACTGGAATTATAAATTTTTGGAAAAAAAGTATTTTTTATCCTCCTCCTACCCTTTTCGCAGTCCGCTTCAGCACCCTCAAAATCCTCCATCTTCAGCCTGGCCATTGCACGGTTTTTGTAGATGATCACCCGCAGTTTGGACTCCGGCTCCAATTCCAACGCTTTCGTGTAGGCCTCAACGCAGGACTCGAACTGGTCCAGCTTGAACAGCTCGTTGCCCTTCTCCTTCCACTCTTCAGCGGAATTATTTCCATTCAACAAGTCCATAGTCGGCTAAAAGTGGGAAAATTAAATATTAAATTTACATATTGGATGGTAACGTATGGACAAACCTCCCCTCTTCCCCCCGAAATGTTCAGGTTCAGGTCGAAAAAAATTCATAAAGTCCCCCTTACTGATTTTGTCTATGTTAATTTTCAAAATTTGCTCTCCCTATCGGGATCACTGCCCCCTCAATTCAATACAGAAAAATTGGAAATTGGATTAAAATTAAAGCAAAAACCTTAAAGCAAAAAATGACAAAATTTCTTTAAGAAAAGGAGCCTTTTTCAAAAAAGAAAAATTATTTTTCCTGCTCTTGTGGTTTTATCCATCCTAAAATTGCTGATCTTGAACAGCAGAAATCCGCAGACACAAATCAATGGAAATGAGGGAGATACGAGCAAATCCTTGTCCTTTGTTCTAGTGCTTTCCAGTCCCGGTATAGGGCGTTTGAGCGCGGGCGCTCTCGCTCTCAAATGTCCCTTCTCATCATTTCCTTCTTCGAAACATCGAAACAGGGACATGGACAGCAGGGATGTGATCGATTTTCGATTTTCGAATTTCGATTTTCGGTCATTTTTGGCATCGAAATTTCGATTTACGATTTTCGATTTTTTTCGGACCCCCCGAAATTTCGATTTACGATTTTCGATTTTTTCGCCGAAAAATCGAAAAAAAAATCGAAAATTTCATTGATTTGACTGCTTTTTTAAAATAATTATTTACTGGAATTGTTCATACATAATTTTTCTTTTTTTGTGTTTTAATGGCGTTTTGTCCATTTTTTTTATTAATGCAGTCGTTATTTAAGTCTCGTCTCACCGCATACTCATTTTATTATTTTAAAATCATTAAATTCAGACTTTTTATNAAAAAATGAACGCTTATTCTCAAAAGCGGGATTGATTTGCACTGATTTGAGGAATCGGTTAAAATCAGAAAAACTTCGGAAAATTCTTTTTTTGAATTCAAACTTGCCGATCATCGATTATGATTATTGATTTTTGATTTATAAAAAATTTCTTTCGATTTTCGATTTTTTTTCGATTTTCGGTCATTTTTGGCATCGAAATTTCGATTTACGATTTTCGATTTTTTTCGGACCCCTCGAAATTTCGATTTACGTTTTTCGATTTTTTTCGGACCCCCCGAAATTTCGATTTTCGATTTTTTTCGTCGGCGATCGATCACATCCCTGATGGACAGCAGCAGCAGAGAGCCGGGACCGGGACACTAGAGTGTGAAAGTAATACTGTACTACATATTATTTTTTCTACCCAAAAATTGGGAATGGATTTCTTATTTGAAACGAAAAAAAGTATTCGCTGAAACGAGAGAATGCTCATGAATCATGAAAAAGTGTTGAAGAAAACGAAAGGAAAAGAAAAAGAGTGCTCATTGGTACTGTAGCACGTCCGCTAACTTTTGGGTTAAAAAAATAATAGATCAGTAACTTTAACTTGGCTTCAAACGGAAATAGATTTTTAAATTTTAAATGATCTTGATGTACAAATACTGACTAATTAATTTTTTTGACTCGAATCGTTTGAAGATGTGAATATCGGAAATTATTACAACGAAAACTTTCCTTCAGTATAGGATAGTATCGGTTGTTAGTTTTGAATTTTTGAAAGTATTTTGGTGTTGGCGATCTTCTTTTTCTCTTTCTCTGATAATCTTTTTTGTTCGTTTCAAAAAATGGGCTCATTGCCGATTCGAGGTAAAAAAATAAATGAATCAGTACATTACATGTGTATAGTAGAATGACCGATCGAGTCCAAAGTTTCAATAAGAGAGGGCAAAAAAGCGAGAGAAAAAGAGAATTATGTTGCGTCTCTGACGCTGACGCGTTGCTATAGAATAGAACAACGGGCTCACGAAAGACCGGGGCCGGTAGCAAATGAACCCTGGTCGCTGGTAAAAATCGCTTACCATAGGTCAACTTACCAGGGTTCCTTAGCAAATGAAGTTACCAGCGTTTTTACCAGGGAACCATAGGTTAGGTTACCACTGACCATAGGTTAAAATTTGACCTGGTAGCAAATGAATGTAACCAATGGTTATTTTACCATAGCTTTCCCTTACGAAGTGCAACCATGGCTTGAGCCCTGGTAACCAGAGTTACCTGAGCTCAAAAATAAATAAAAAATAATTATTTAAAGCCAAATTTTATAAAAATAATGGCCATAAATGTGAATCATCGTGGAACAAAGTGAGTTTCTGTGATTTCACGTCTTTTATTATTGCCTTCCATACNATCTTACCAGGGTTCCTTAGCAAATGAAGTTACCAGCGTTTTTACCAGGGAACCATAGGTTAGGTTACCACTGACCATAGGTTAAAATTTGACCTGGTAGCAAATGAATGTAACCAATGGTTATTTTACCATAGCTTTCCCTTACGAAGTGCAACCATGGCTTGAGCCCTGGTAACCAGAGTTACCTGAGCTCAAAAATAAATAAAAAATAATTATTTAAAGCCAAATTTTATAAAAATAATGGCCATAAATGTGAATCATCGTGGAACAAAGTGAGTTTCTGTGATTTCACGTCTTTTATTATTGCCTTCCATACGTTTTCGGCGCTCACTAACTAATTGCTGCTGTTGTGGCATTTCGTCTTACAAATCAAAAAAATTAAAAAAAATTTTTTTTGAATTTTTACCCGCCGGAGGATCTTCAATTTGAATTTCGCCAACTTCAGCCCCACCCACTTCCTCTGGCATTTCTGGTTGCTTTAAATCAATCCCAATATTATGCAACACAGCACAGGCAATGATAGTATTGGGAATTTCAGAAAGGGTTCTAAAAATTCTTTTTTAAAGTAAACGCCGGCAAAAAAATATAACAGCCGCAACATTAAATCAATTTGATCACAACACATCCCATTAGATCGTTTTGATCTACATTCGGCGGTAGGTTTTACCACTCTCTTCCACAAACATGTGCTCTTCTTCGCCAAGTTTCGACAACTTAGCTGAATAGTAGGCATCCGCCTTGTCCAACACACTGCCCAACTAAGATGCAATATTTTGGCATTTTTGCAGGATAGACTACCCAATTTTATTATGCGAAATTCACTTTGTCGAGAAGTGGTGCAATCTTCTCCTGATTGGCGAGCTCCTTTGCCAGCAACTGGCCATGAAGATACTCGGTCGGCGGCAGATCGATCCCTACAGAAGCCGGGCGGCTTGAAGAAGTTGCACGACTCGTGGGAGTGCGTCGCTGACGGTAGGCGAAAAACGGCTTGGACTCCTCTTCAGTGCCCTTGATCAGTTTTGCCGGCGGTTCCGACGAAGATTTCGGCTGATCCTCGCCTTTAAAAGGGATCGTCTGAGATGCCTTTATTTCCCTAGGGAATTCCCAACTTCCTACCAAGAATGTCCGTTTCTTTCCCTTCCGGAACTCATGAAAAGGACGCGTCGTCTTTCAGGGTACGAACAATGGCATCATAAGCGGGATCATCAGTTGGTTCTGGCTTTTCTGGCCCTCCCCCTGTCCCTAAATTAACCCTATTTTAGTCTTATACACTCATTAGCCCTATTATTAACCCTTCTTATGTTTCTGGGTCTCGCTGTACTGCTTCTTCGCCTGCTTCTTCATATTCAGAAATTTCTGTTTACATTGATCAGCGGTCACATTGAGGTCCGAGTACTCAGCTCGCATCTCGGAGGCAACATTTTCCCAAGCTTTCTTGCCTTTGGCAACGAATTGGGACTCGTTGTTGCCAGGGAATAGAACACGGTAATCGGCTTCAACTTTTTTGGCCAATTCTGCCGCTTGTTGTTTTGTAAAAAGGGACATTTGTGGCGAAAAATCAACTTTATATTCTTAATATTAAAAATGAATTATAAATGAATAGAAAAAATTGAGTATAAAAAATAATGGGTCAGTTTGATCGGCGGCGGACGGGGATGGTATGTACAAACTTTCGTCATATTTCTTCTAATGGAAAATGTCATCATCATCTTCCGCCCCCACTTGTTTATCCAAAAAAGCACAAAGGAACGGCGGAAGTAGATCAAAGATTACAAAATTATGCATAAACAAACATGTCCGCCGAAAAAGCAATGATCAACAACGATCCATAAAGCTCTGGTAACTTTTTNTTTGTTGTGTATAATACATATGCCTTTACCCATTACCATACTTTGTTCCCATTTGTTTTACCAAAGTGGGTTGAAACGAAAATGATTTATTGGATGGTAATTCGAATATTTGCTAGATTGGCGCTTTGTATTTCTTGCCAAACATTTAAA
The DNA here is from genome assembly GCA_001026735.1 of Rotylenchulus reniformis. Lineage (NCBI taxonomy): Eukaryota > Metazoa > Nematoda > Chromadorea > Rhabditida > Hoplolaimidae > Rotylenchulus > Rotylenchulus reniformis. Next base: position 62,711 of record LDKF01000113.1, on the reverse strand, counting down.
TTTCCCTCGGATGATAATATGATTATGATTTAGACCTCCAAACAAGGCCGGGCCCGGACCAAGGAATACCAAGGCCTTGGTCCCGGTCCTTGGTATTTTGGACTTACCAAGGATTTTCTGGACCAATGAATTCCTTGGTATTCCAAAATAAAGGTATTCCAAGGAATTCCTTGGTACACCAAGGAATTCCTTGGTATTGGTCCGGGCCCGCCTTGGTCGACTCTCAACCCCGGTCCTTGGTCCCGGTCCCGGTCATTTTGACCAAGGATGACCAAGGCTAAATGTTTTCCTTAAATGGTATCGAATTTGGCAAAATGTCTTGCCAAAAGTATCTCCTATAATGCAATAAAGAATTGAAATTAATTTTATATTTGGAAATTTGCATAAAATGATTATGTGATCATGACAATTATATTTTTTACGAAAAAATTTCCCGCAATTTTTTAGAAGGAAATTGATCAATTTTTTGCCTTTGGTGAAAAAAAAATTCGAAAATTTTTCAAAAATTTTTTTTAACAGGGGGAACCCTGTTGGTTTTTTTCAAGATCATTCCCTTCGAAACGGGCCATTTAGGCGCGGGGCCATTTAGGCGCCGATTGTTATAACTCGGCTCAAACGTAACCTAGTGAAACGGGTTTGGTGTCAAAAGATAGCCCTGAATGTCTGCTACAAAATAAGTCTAAGCCCATTCGAATTGGCCCATTGCAAAAAAAGTTATGGCCAAAACAAGCACTCATATCGGCCAATTTTGGAAAAAATGAGTATTTTGGCCATAACTTTTTTTACAGTGGGCCAAATCGGATTAGCTTATATTCTAATTTTAGCTAATTTTTTGCTCAATTTTTTGACACCAAACTCGTTTTTCTAAGTTACGTTTTAACCGAGTTACAACAATCGGCGCCTAAATGGCCCGCGCCTAAATGACCCCAACCCGCAAAATGGGGTGCACCGGTTTTCACCGCCGCGCTAGAAAAATGATCATACCTAACTAAAACATAGAGAAATGAGTTTGGTGTCAGAAGATAGCCCTAAATGTCTGCTATAAAATTGCAGAAAGAATTAGTCGGTTTGGCCAAACAGAAAAAAAGTTATGGCCAGACCATTGGCCAAAACCAAGATTTTTATGGCTTAACTTGGCCACAACTTTTTTTTTCTACTTGGCCAAACCGGTTAATTGTTCTTGCAAGTTTATAGCAGACATTTAGGGCTATCTTTTGACACCAAACTCATTTCTATATGTTTTATATGAAAAAATTATGATCATTTTTCTAGTGCGGCGGTGAAAACCGCGGCTGTGAAAACCGTTATTCCGGGCAAAATGGGACCCAAACTGCAAAAGTACCAACACGAATTTCCTTAATGTTTTGCTCTTTCATTCAGTTTTTAATAATTATTAGTCACTATCCCAGATGCCACTTCAATTCTCAACGCTCCGTCTTCCTCGCAACTTGATTGTGCTCATCACGACGGCTTGTGCACTATTGTACATCAGCAGTGAAACGACCGTTACAAATGCGCAAATAATGGAATTTCCTGGCAATAATACTTCTTCGACTATTGCTTTTATCGACGCCGATACGAAGGTTAGTGGCATTATTGTTTTGCTTTTACATACATACAATCAAATTAATTTTTGTATAATCAGTGCAAAAAACCCATAGAAATGAAGGTACTTGTCTAGTTTACGATACATGCCAAATTTTTCCAAATTTTTTTGAAAATGTTAATTTTTTTAAAATTAATTTGAAAACAATTTACCAGGTGTAATTTTTAACGCTGAATCCGATTCTGACATCCATTTTAGCGTAACGCGTCATCTGACTTCACTTTTTGACGCTGACGTCACAAAAATAAATTTTTTTTGGTTAACTCGGTTTAAAGATGACTTCCTGGGGGTAATTTTTAACGCTGAATTTGATTCTGATGACCATTTTGATGTAATGCGTCATCTGATATCGTTTATTGACGCTGACATCAAAAAATTATTTAACGTCAAATTTTTTAAATTTTTTTGTCAGAAAGGACTTCGGATGTGACGCCAATTTTTTTGTCAGAAAGGACTTCGGATGACGTCAGAACCGGATTCAGCGTCAAAAGTTAGCCTAGGGAAGATGTTTTGGCATAATTTTTTCAAAAAAATTTTTTTGGAAAAATTTCACGTAAACTAGACCAGTACCGAAATGAAATTCTTTTTCCGCCTCTATGATTTTATGACGCGTAAACATGCCATGTTAAATGATTGTTGTTTGTTTCTTTTCTTCCAATTATCCACTTTTTCTATACTAATTTACAAGAAGGAATTCGCTTCAAAAGATCATAGAAAAGTCCATTTCTATCGAGAGACCATTTAAAATTTAAGCACACCAATCTTGATCCTGTGAGCAATGGGAAGGAAGTTCCACGATTTCTACGCCAAAGCAATCGCCGCCGCCGTCGGAACAACAACAACAGTACCAAGACATCCGGTATCTCCGTCAACGCGTGCATAAGTGCGCAAGCGGCCATGTTCATCATTCTTTTGTTGGTGGTCTTGGTGCAGGTGGGACTGATCGTTGGGGTGTGCTTCTTCGTGTGGAGATCGTATCAAAAGGCTAAGGGAAAGTGAACAAGCAAGACGCGACCATGAGTTTTATGTCAGATGTCAGCCCAAAGAGATTGTTTTAAATTCCGGATTTAATTATTTGGCCAATCTTTTGTTCTCTTTATTTATGAATGTTTGGATTATTTTATAAATGCCATAATTACAATGTGTTGAAAAATAAAGTATTTGTGTATAAAAAAATAAGTGAGAATTGCTTTGAATCCTCGATCTTTCGAAGCGTCAAGAATAAGTACATATGTATATGTGGTAGCCGATATCGAATCTTTCAGCCGAATTCGAATTCGGCTAGCCGATATTGAATCACTTTTTTCATCAAAACAAAAACTTTTTTTAAGGCTTCCTAGGCCAAAACTATAAAAAGCAAATATGTGCAGAATTTTATGCTCTATCTTTTGGCCTGATTAGTTTTTCAAATTTACCTGAAAATTTTTGAAATTTTCGAAAAATTTAATTTTTTGAAATTTTCAAAAAATTTCAAAATTTAAACAAAATTTAAAAAAGAAAATATCCAACAGAACGCCAATTTGTGCCATAATTTAAAACTGATAAATTAACGACCAATCCTATTGAAAAAAAGAGTTCGAAAGTCTGACAG